>CABFWO010004615.1:15941-61382 GCA_902155825.1 Timema genevievae
AAAAAAAAACTGCTAACTTCTTTTTTTTTTTTTCTTTCAAAAATCAGGAGCCTCTACACACTCAATTGAAAGATATTTTTTTTAGAAAACAGATGAAATTTAAGATCCATCATAACTTCATTGTCAAAAATATCACGATTTCAATACTGTCTTTGTAACATACTGTGTAAAAAACCCTGGTATTCCGAAATTAATTCAAACACACTCTTTGAAAAACTTGTGAAAAAAATTAAGTCAAATGAAATTTATTTAATTGTTTAACAAACTCGAAGGTAAAATATAGTTCTGTTAATAAATGGTTGATGTTTACATGTTGTAGTCAACACAATGTGTTTTCCTATAACTAACAATAATTACATTACATATCACGTGTTATACATCAGTTAAATAAATGAACGTTTGACTAAACTCATTTGGCTGTGATTTGTATTGGTCCCAATTAGTTTGGATTAATGAGGTTATACTTTATGGAAAAAAAATAGAAAGACTCTTACTATCTCGTACAGTGGTTCCTAGACGGTCCGCAACAACCGCCAAAATTTGACAAAATAAAAAGTTAAAATAATATTTAAACAACATTAGGCCTAATCTTAATCAATAAAAAACTTCCCCTCCTCCTCACGCACCTGCGCAGCACTCCCCCTGCCTCCTCACGCACCTGTGCAGCACTCCCCCTGCCTCCTCACGCACCTGTGCAGCACTCCCCCTGCCTCCTCACCCACCTGTGCAGCACTCCCCCTGCCTCCTCACCCACCTGTGCAGCACTCCCCCTGCCACCTCACCCACCTGCGCAGCACATGCATTCGTATTTTCGAGTCAAACTGCCCAGCCTTCAACCTGATCTTCAAGAAGTGATGGGAATAAAGAGGAGGTTTCACTTATCTCACTAATACTAACACCAAGTTAATACATTCAACCTGATCTTCAAGAAGTGATGGGAATAAAGAGGGGGTTTCACTTATCTCACTAATACTAACACCAAGTGAATACATTTTCATGTAAGCCTAACTGACCTTTTTTTTGTGGTAACTATTATATTCATTATTATTACAACTAGAGTTAGTGTAATAATAAAAGTATGTAAAACACATTTGACTTGGATTTACTGTGCCAAATTCCCAGGTTTGTAGGTTTTCTAACATGAACTGTTAATATGGGGGAGGGGGTACTATTTTCTATACGTAGAATAGATTAGAGTCTAATGATTAGAAAAAACACGGGGTCCGCCGACCTCAAAGAGCCTCTTGGGGGGTACTTGACTGGTAGGTAATTGGGAACCATTGATCTAATAGATCAAAGTATTTTAGCCAGGATTCAAACCCCGCACTATCAAAGGAAGGAAGGTTTACTCTTTGATTCACATCTTACAGCCGGTTTAAGTTGCACGCTTTTATGTACTAATTACGTTAATTTGTTATGAAAGAGGAAGGCGGAATTTAGAGGAAACGTGCCTGCATTCAAGTAGAGGAATAGTGGAAAACCATTTAATAAAAACTACCCTGAGAACATCCGACCGATATTCAAACCATGATCTCTCCGTGAAGGGAGTCTAGTCTATTGTGAGAGTGCCGCATTAATTAGACCATGCGGCCACGGAGGGGGCCACTGTAATCACTAGATATTCTGCCCTTATTGCACACTGTGATGTGTGTGTGTGTGTGTGTGTGTGCGCGCGCAGAGGACATGTGTGTATCATCGTGAACGTCGCGTCCAAGTGCGGCCTGACGGCTACGAACTACAAAGAACTGGTGGAGCTCCACGAGAAGTACGGTGAGACCAAGGGACTGAAGATCCTGGGATTCCCCTGCAACCAGTTCAGTGGACAGGTGAGTTGAATGCTGTTCTAGGTCAAGTTCTCTTTCAAATTGTGGTTGTGCTTTGTCTTAAGAGAGTGCAAGAGTTAAAATAACACAAGTTAAAATATGTCTACATTTTTACTACAAAGTATAGTAATATGTAAGTTTGAAGCTTACTTGAACACTAATGTGCAAGTTTAAAGCTTACTTGAACACTAATGTGCGAGTTTGAAGCTTACTTGAACACTAATGTGCAAGTTTGAAGCTTACTTGAACACTAATGTGCAAGTTTGAAGCTTACTTGAACACTAAATGTGCAAGTTTAAAGCATAATTGAGCACTAATGTGTAAGTTTTGATTCCAATCAACCACACTTATAACCCCCCAGGGGACAAGGGCTCGACTCTGTCATGTTCTTTATTAGGGTACACTGTAGTCAGGAGGGGCCAGGTTACGCTACTATTGGCTCTCGACAGACAAGAGTGTGTGAGCTTTAGAAGGTCAAGTGTTGTATTGACTGCACCCACATTCACCTGGTGTATTATTTCTAGGAGCCCGGCAGCTCTGAGGACATAGTGTGCTTTGCGGTGGAGCGCAAGGTCAAGTTTGACCTCTTTGAGAAGGTCGATGTGAACGGGGACAACGCGCATCCCCTCTGGAAGTACCTCAAGCACAAGAAGGGTGGTACCCTGGGAGAGTGAGTACCACAATATGAGCTTAGGGAGGAACACATTCCACAATATACACTGATGTCACTGGACAGAGAGGAACCTCACCAAATAATGTCTTGTTTTTATGGTCTATGGTTGTAGTTTCATCAAGTGGAACTTCACTAAGTTCATCATTGACAAGAACGGCCAACCTGTAGAAAGACATGGTCCCAATACTGACCCCAGCGTGAGTATCTTACCCTCAAACCTTGTATTCTTACTGTATACAGCAGTATTTCTCCAAGTTTTACTGATTGAGGATCGCTAAATGATAGTTATGTCCACTGATAGGATTACCGAGGACCTTAGAGAACAAGGGAGGATGCAGGAAAACATTTTTAGGTTATAATAGGGGTTTTGCCAAAAAAAAAAGTCCATTTTTTCTATTCGAAGCAAATTTGAATCGAATATTATGAAATATTCTCAAAAGCCGAATCAAATTTTTTTTTTTCGCTATGGTACCAGTATTTTTATGATTGAAGAATGGACTAAAATTACATGTATATTTTTTTTAGCACCGCGTCTTACTACCTTGTTTAGATTATACACTTATGTACTAATTACACTAATTGTTCTAGGGATGAGGAAGGTTTTTTATTTAGAGAATTGTTCCCCTATTTCCATGGAGAGAGAATGGAAAAACTACCCTTGATACACCCAACTGAGATTCGAACCACGATCTCCTCGTCATCGGCAGTCTAGTCTACTGCGATAGTAGCGCCTTAAACTATGCGGCCACCGAAGCTAATTTAAAAAAAAAAAAATTTTTTTGCTGCACAATTATTTGTAATATTTTGTTTTACTCTTATAAATAAAGTTAGTATCTATCATAAACTTACAACTTATAACTTACAATTCAATTACTTAAGATTATTTTTGTCATATGGGTATTAATTTGTAATATACATAAAAAGCTCAGAATAGAAATAGTCGACCATAAATAGAGTATTTTTGACGGTCAGTATTGTAATTGTCAAAGCCGGAATTTTTCTCGGTGCAAAGTCAAAGCTGATATTGGGCTTTAAATCTAGCACAGACACAACATCCAGTCCTCGGCCGTTAATTCATCATTGTGAAAGGGGAAACTCAACATTTCACCAATGATAAACTTTTCGGCCATATCAGGAATCGAACCCTGGACCTTTAACTCAGTAGATAGACTGAACCAAGGGGTCAGACCTTTGTACAGTTGCTTGACGACAGGGAAGCGATTGTCTTGTCCTGATTGAAAGGATAAGGGGTGAATTGAGGGTTGTTTAGTGGTTATGTTTGAGAGGATTCTGTGTGGTGATATTGCTCTGAGGGTCAACACTTTGTGAGCAAAAAAAAATAGAGAAATAATAAGTGTGAAAGAATGAGAGGGTAGATTTAAGGGCTGATAGTACAAAAAATATATTAAACATGGGTTCATGACTACGGGACTGCTCAAATAATTTTTCATTTTTGTTATCTATTTTATAATTTATTAACTTATTACTAAGGATGTGCAGATGAAAGAAAATCTCGAAAATTTGAGAAATTTGAAAAAAAAATTGGAAAAGTAGATAATAGCTCTTAATAAATTTACAAACCAGACAATGAATTTATTATTTCTAATAATATCGTATAGTACAAAATTAAACTATAAATGGTTTATTTGGTCAAATCCACTATTTTACGAATCCGAATCTCCAACTAATCTGAATCTTGGAAAAACTGAATAACATCAGATGAAATAGAAATATAATGGAATAATATAAAGTAGAAATAGTAACTAAATGTTAACATTCAGTTTTAAAGAGTTATATTACTGGTCTGGGGCCTTGTTGTTTAGTTCAACCTATAATTATAATTGGCTGTGAACACAAATAAGCAGTACTAGCTCTATAAACAAATTTCCATTAATTAAATTTAAAAATCAATATTTTTTTTAATTTAAGGATTTGAGTCTTGAATTCTCGAATCTCTTTAGGAATTTGAAGGTCCCTTCTCTAGTCTCTAGTTTTTACCAATATTATTTTTTTATTGTGTTCACAGAAACTGGTGTCCAGCCTGGAGAAGTATTGGTGAACGATTCGTCCCAAACCACTCGGAAAATAACTGTCCATTATTCACTTCAAGTATTAATCAACGCATACATTTGCAAGACTGACACACTATGTTTGGTTTTATCAAGTTGTTGTCATGAAACTATAGCTGGATCGCCGCTAGAAAGAACCTTGTCGGTCGTAATCACTTGAATCTACCTCTTAAATTGGTGCCACTTGGTACCAACTTCCTTTTATATCTTCTACTTATGTTATATATTTTGTAAATATTCAAGCCTGCACACGGCTTTGAAATGCTTTGAATTGCCTTGGGCCCATACGCAATTCAAAACTACGAATCTTTACATTTAAAAAAAAATTAAATTTAAATAATAAAACCAAAAGTTGAGTTTTTTCCCTTTTTTTTTTCATCTCTTTAAAGAAGTTGACCTGGATCCATTATTTTATTTGTCCATAAAAACTCATAAGGTTTATAATATTTATAATCAGTTACTCATTCAAACATGATTCGTTGGCCTTTTTTTTATTGCACTTGTTTAAAAATAATGTTTAATTTAGCAGAGATGTGTGCTTTTTCAATTCAAAGCGACCTTGAATAGAATGTATGTAATATTCTTGACCTGAATAGAAGTTAAAATATTTTTTGTTGGTTGGCTCATGATTTAAAAAAAAATTATATTGTGGTTATTTGTATAACTTTATTAACTAAATCTACTTGAAATTTTGTTATTGCATGTTTGCATATTTTGTTATGATAAATTAATTTACCATCACAACTTAGAAGTCAATTACTTCAGTTTTTTCCCCATATGAATACTAATTTATATTGTACACAATAGCTAAGAATGGTAGTAACTCAACATAAATTGAGTATTTTAACTCTCAATATTTTTATTATTGAAGCTTCATTATCGTCCAAGTTTCGAATTTTCGCACACACCTAAAATTTAGCTTACCATATGATTTGGATTTGATGATATTTAATTATAAAATATTTTATTCCTATTCCTTTTTAAGCATTTTTTAATTATAAAATATTTAATTCAAGAGTCGTTTACGGTTAGTAAACAAAGTTTCAGGTTAAATTTGAAATTTAAAATATTAGATTCACACAGGCTTTCATGTATTGAATATGTGGTAATGTTTTTAATTTTATTTTCGATTCATTTTATATAATTTTATCGGGTTCATATAAGGATATATTAGAGCATGTTTAATGCAGTTTATTAATGTACATTAACATAGTTTTCTTTATTAATGTAACAAGTAATTTCTTGTCCAGCTGTCAGTTTTTGACATTTGGGAGAATTTTTTTTTTATCAAGAATGACTGCACATATTGGTTTTTTATCTACTCCAAAAGGTTCTTTTCATGGCGATACATCCATAGGTAACTTATAAAGGTATTTAGAATGCACCTTTTCACCACTCTGTAGTAAAACTAGTTATATATGCACTGTTTGAATGAATGCATTCCTTTAAAACCATAATAAAGGATCCTTAACATTTGTGTTAGTAAAGTACGACACTTTAGAGTGGTCTTGAATCGGCTCTTGACCACTTTATCATCACATTATAACTACTCCTTTTTATAGCACTAAGCCTCATCTATGTACTCCGTATCTGTGCCAGAGTCCGTATAAGTTTGTTCAACCGAAGCTTTCCTGAGCTACCCCCTTCAGTGGCCACATGGTCGCAATAGAGTGGAATGCCTTTTATGGGGAGTTAAGGGGTTTTTAAAACTGATCGGATGTACCAAGGGTGGTTTTTATTAAATGTTTTTCTACTCTCCCTCCACACAAATGTGTGTACACTTTCTTAAAATTCAGCCTTACTTGCATTAACACATTAGCTTAGTAGTAAGTATACGTGCAACCCAAACGGGTAGTAAGACTCGATGAAAAAAAAATTCTAAAAGGGCAGTTGTTACTGATGACTACAACAAACAAATGAACATCATTGCGGGAACAGTAATGAAATCACCAATGACTGTCATCATTTACTGAACATATCATATTTTCATTTATTCACCTTTATAGCAATTTATTATTATGTGTTCTGTCTTACAACAGGTCCATTCCTTTTGTCAGTGAACTTAGACCTCCAATGCGCCCTGTCCTCTGCCTCCTCCTTCAGCTTCCAGAATGTCCTTCTTTCCTTCAATTCATCCAATATTTGAATCCTCCTCCTTCCTAAACTCATCTTTCCCTCAACCTTTCCTTCTATGACATTATACAGAAGACACTTCCTCCTAAGGATGTGTTTGGAATTCATAGGAAACTTAAATAATAATCTTTCGCTTTTTTTNNNTTTTTTTTTTTTTAACCAATATCACTAAATAAAAAATAAATTTAAGAAAATGTTGATTTTGTTTATCAAATTAGCTTGGAAAAAAATTTGTTTCAATGAGTATGATTGTACTAAGATTTACACTTATTACTTTGATCGACACATTATCACGTGATTAAGAAAACAAAGTAAAAGAGCAAAATTAAAAAGCATTAGTCTATGACAAGTCCACTTTTTCAATTCGAAGATAGCGTGAATCGAAGTTTGAATACTTTTTAGTTGGTTGTTTTATAATTTAAAAATACATATTCTGGTTATTTATATAAGTTTATAGGCCACAGTAAAATTATTTGAAAAAGTTTTATCCCACAATTGTTTGTAATATTTAGTTTCAATATAATAAAAATCCTGTTATTATCCCAACATGCAATTATATTACTTTAGATCCTTTCACATTCATATTAATTTGTGACGTACATAACAGACCAATGACAATAAAATAACGTAAATAGAATATTTTAACTGTTGATACATTTTATCGTCAAAGTTTTGTAATGGTTGAAGTGAAAGCTGATATTTATTTCAAAGTTAAATCAAAGCTTCGTACACCTTTAATAAGGGCTAATTTTGCTAAGGACTTTTTTTTAGGAGTTTATGGATTATGAGGCTTAAAGTAATTCTTTGAACCAACACGTTAATTTTTATTATCTTTATGTGCTATGACGTTCATTTTAATTGTCTCCTTAAATTCAAACTCATTTTATTATAATAAGGTCAGGTAATCAATCACTGTTAACTTGGAGTAATATATTTAATTTGAATCAATATATTCAGATATTAATGAAACCAGATAAACTTATATATTTTTTTAATAGATGTTAATTAAGAGTTTTGAAAAAAAGAAAATGGTCTCAGCACAAAATGATATTTCAATTGATAATTAAAAGTTATTTTAAATCTTGAATATTTAGTCGAATTAATTATATATTGTTAGATGTGAAGTGATTTTAAATACTATTTTAGAGATTTATATAATTAATGGCTGTTGGTAAATTATCCAACTTTTTGCTAGTGTTGTTGTAGAGCTTTGTTTTAATCCAAAATAAAGATTTTCGAAACTTGTAATAATGTTAAATTGGTAATCACCTTTCCCCATAACCGAGTAGTTTAGGCTGTCCATCTACAATTCAACGAGAATCTGATTGTCATTTTAAGTTAAACTAGCGTGAAAGTTGTGTGATATAACTAGTATGTATAAAGGAAGTACACAGTAAATTTCTGACTAAGTATTCTATTGTTCTTTACCATTTTAATTTTGCTTATTTTTTTATTTTTTTTTGTTGTTTTTTATTTTAGGAAGTTGCGTTGCGCGTTTCACACTCCTTCCTGATGTGTTTCAATAGAATGAAACCTAGGTCAGGGGATTGGACGGTAATGATAGATTTTCTTAGAGAGGCAACCATTGCCTTTGTACAGTGCCAGTAGTGTAAAGTGTGAACTGTCTTTTCTGTCCAGTGGCAATATTGTAAAGTGTGAGCTGTGTTCCTCTCTGTCCATTGACAGTAGTGTAAAGTGTGAGCTGTGTTCCTCTCTGTCCAGTGGCAGCAGTGTTTAGTGGTGGATTAATCATTTGGAGACCCTCTTCTTTAATTTAAAATATTATTTTAAGGATTTTTAACTAAAATGTGTGAACTGTAGGGAATTGAAAAATACGTCATTTATTATTTGACCAGTAAACAAAAACTAATAAATCACAATCTCATGCCGTCTTAAAATAAGATCACACTATTCATCCCTTTTATTATTAGTAGTATTACATTTTCTTGTTGACCATATTTAATAAAATGAGTAACTTCATATATTTAATGTCAATTTATTTTCCATATTTTGTCCAACACACATGACATAACTTTTGTTTCTGTTAACGTACTGCGTAATTTCCGCCCTTAATAAATACAACACAGTCTCTGTATATGTATATAGAGATATATATATATATATTGTGTTTAGAATCTGTCTCATTTCAAGGCTGTTGTGGCTTCATAGGAGTGTGCAATGGGTTATCCGAGACTAGGAGGGCCTAGGAGTGTGCAATGGGCTATCCAAGACTAGAAAGGTGTGGTTCTGATAGTCTTGAAAACATACCGGACCCTCCAACACTATGTTTAAAGTGATACTACATCCTAATGGGTTTGAAATAACTATTCTCATAACACTGTCTGAATAAGGAATGTAATGAGGTAGACTGGCTATAACTAGCTCAAGATAGGGATAGTGTGTAATGAGGTAAACTGGATAGAACTAGCTCAAGATAGGGGTAGGGTATAATGAGGTGGACTGGCTATAACTAGCTCAAGATAGGGGTAGGGTATAATGAGGTAAACTGGATAGAACTAGCTCAAGATAGGGGTAGGGTATAATGAGATGGACTAGCTAGAACATCTTAGGGGACTGGTTGTAAAGTGAATATCATTATTAGTTTTTGATATGTCACACAGAAACAGATCCAATGAATGTAAAAACTTGCTCTAGCGTATAGCAGAAGATACAGTGCATTGTAAACACTAAACCTGACCAAAGATGGATCTGGCAAGCAACGCAAATAAAAAGCTTCAAAGTCTGGTGAACTTTTACATGCTGTGAGTGTTATAAGGGTGCTCAAGACAAATCCATAACAATATAACGTTACATTATTTTTACAGTAAGAGAAATAAGAATATATTGCAGGTTTAACAAAATAGTTTATTAATATTGATACATGTCAATAAGTAGTACATAGAAAACCGATTTAGAAACTATACAAGCCATCCATTGCTTAGACATAAGAATATGAAAGGAAACCATAATAAATATATGTAGCTCGACTGGAGCATCAGGTGTGAAGCACCTATGACTGTCCTATTACCCACACATATTGGTAATAGGTGTTGTAAGCTAGTAACTCGTTAAAGCAGGGCTTTTACAGATTTATCCTGCGGAATACAGGCAGCGGCTCCGCGCTACTATAAATTAGTGGTGGCAATCAAATCAATGTAGATACATATTAACCATTATATAATATAAGTCAATTGACTGATACTGGCAGTTACTGTTCTCAACAAAATATACAAAAACTTAGCCACACAACATTAGTCCTACTTTAATGAACTACGAGGAAGGTAATTACTATGAGCTAATTAGCGAGAGTTAATTCCATTGTGAGTTAAAACAGTAAGGCATTATAACTTAGAAAAACTACAATATAAGTATCCATATTTAGGCGAACTACCAGGAAAACTAGATGCTACCAATATTATGGCCGGACTCTTCCTAATAGGTACTGCCCGAGCAATCGATAGTATCAATAAAGTGTTACCCAGCTAATGGGACATCTTTACTATCCATAGTAGAGATAAGATTCACTAAAGTCATAGGATCCACAAGAAGACCGAACTCAATATACAAAACCCCGCAGGCCACTACTATGGACTAGTAGCACTTCCACTTGTTGCACACTGCAAGTCAGTACACAGACTCATAAAATACAAATTTCTGTTACAGACCCAATTAGGTCATGAAACATAGCAAAAGATAACCTGGTCTAATTCGATATTAAATTCTGTTCTTTAAGTTAGCCGCAACATGGTTATAAAGACTGAGCAGTCTAAATGTAGCCCCAATATTTGCGACTAAGCCTAATAGACATAGAATGGTAGTGCCTTAAGCTATAAACTATGCTATATGGGCACAGTGAAAGTCAGTCATACTGGCATACAAAAACTATGTCATAAGGACATTGAGGAATAGAGCTCGACGCTCAACAATATAAACTATGCCTGAAGGGCATAA
Source organism: Timema genevievae (assembly GCA_902155825.1). NCBI lineage: Eukaryota > Metazoa > Arthropoda > Insecta > Phasmatodea > Timematidae > Timema > Timema genevievae. The sequence goes on from CABFWO010004615.1 coordinate 26,591, forward strand.
GAAAACTAGTTAGAAATACTGACATACAAAACTTTCAAAGATTCCTCTACACTTATAATATTTGCCGTAGCTTAGCTCTGCGGTGAGATGGTGACGCAGACGACTCAAACATCGTGGCCATCCTTCCTGGTCAAATCTAGTGAAGCTCTTCCTCCAACAACAGGGAGGTTGGTATTGTCTAGCATACCATCAATCAATAATACCAATTTTTTTTTACTAGTCTTTTACACTGTAAAACAATACAATGAAGGATTAAACACCAAGAAATACAGCAGAGTATTTAACTGATAAGAAATACACAAGATTTTATTTTTTGTGCATATAGGACCTAAAAGTATTAGGAAAGTGACATACAATCGGGTCAGTCAGCTGTGTGATATAGGCCAGATGCGGTTCGTAGGCAGTGAGTTTTCAAGCCTTGATTTAAGACATTCTTCTCATTTACACGGTCTCTTGGCCAAATGTCCCTTTAGGTTTAATAAATTTAACTATCTTCTTAGTTAATTTAGAGGACCCTTCTATTTAAATGGTCTCTTGACTGGAGTACCACCATATTCAAACATTTACTGGGGCTCTCCATGTTTGGTACATTTACTTCTCTTCTGAGCTGGTTTAACCCACCCTATTTTTTAAACGATCTCGTTGCCTGGCTCCTTCCTTTTCCACACATTTACCTACCTCCCTTCTATCCCATTTAAAATACCCTTCTTCTTTACTTAGTATCATGCCTTGGTCCGACAATGTTTAATACATTTACCTTCCTTAATGGCCAGTTTAGAGAATCAGCTTCTTTACATGGTTTTCTGAACTGTTCCTTCCATGTTTAATACATTTACCTCCACCCTTAGCCCATTAGGAACAACCTTCTTCTTTGCATGGTCTCCTGATCTTGGTACGTCCATGTTTAATACATTTGTCTCCCTTGTTATCTTGTTTAGAGCACCCTTCTTCTTTACATGGTCTCTTGATCTGGGTCCCTCCATGTTTAATGCATTTACCTCCACGTTGGGCCCATTTAGAGCACCCTTCTTCTTTACATGGTCTCCTGATCATGGTCCCTCCATGTTTAATGCATTTACCTCTACGTTGGGCCCATTTATAGCACCCTTCTTCTTTACATGGTGTCCTGAATTTGGTCCCTCCATGTTTAATACATTTACCTCCACCCCTAGCCCGGTTGGAACAACCTTCTTCTTTACATAGTGTCTTGATTTTGGTCCCTCCATGTTTAATGCATTTACCTCCACGTTGGGCCCATTTAGAGCACCCTTCTTCTTTACATGATCTCCTGTTCCGGGTCCCTCCATGTTTCATACATCTACCTCCCCTTAAACGACGTTTAGGGCATCCATCTTCTTTACATGATTTCCAGGACTGAGTCCCTCCATGTTTCATACATTTACCTCCCTTTTTTTCCTGTTTAGGGCATCCCTCTTCTGTACATGATTTCCAGGACTGAGTCCCTCCATGTTTCATACATTTACCTCCCTTTTTTGCCTGTTTAGAGCACCCTTCTTCTTTACATGTACCACCAAGTTTAATTAATTCACCTTCTTTCATAGGCCACTTTGAGCGCTCTTTTAAGTTAAATGTATTCTCGTCAAAGGCTATTCTATGTGTCCGACTTATACCTAAACCCTCGGTATGTTTAGAGCATTTGTTTCTTTTTATTTTAGTGTGAAAGGAATCACAAGTCATGCTTTTGAATTTTATTTGAGAGGTACTATATTTTTCTAATGGACTCGACACTGTTAGGTTTTCTTGATATTTCTGTAAGAAAGAGAATTAATACAATAAGTTTTTTTTAAACTTGAATGTTGATATATAAAATAGTTTTTGGTTATTAAAATTAAATGGTCATTCAAAAAGATAAAAAAATAAGAATAAAAAGGTTCATAATTATGAATGAACAGAACAAATTCACTATAGTAGCCAAATGATTTAATTTTTGATGAAGTAACCATTTGCACTGCATGTTCTTCCCACCGTAATCTATGAGACCTAATTATCCTAACACTGTCTTGTGATGAGTACAGGGTATGTAACGCATATTATATAACCTTCTTTAGTTCCTAGTATTCTTATCTATTTTTGGGCCAAATATCTTTTTTAAGTACCTTATTTTTGAACACACTATTTTGTTTTCATCATGAAAGGTAAGAGACCACGGTTTACATCCAAAGTGAATAGCTGGTGAAATTATAGTTTTTTTTTAATTCTCTGTGTGTGTGTGTGTGTGTGTGTGTGTGCGCGCGCACGCGCGTGTGTTTTTTAAAAAGTATTTTAAGTAAAATAATGGATATCCAAACATAAGATTTTCACCACATACTCTTCTGACTAAGAAGATAATGAACAGTTTAAATTTAATTTAATTTGTATCTTCTTTACCCACCTGGTTGGTGATTCCACATTCCTAGTTAGCCACTTCACAACTAAGCTAGAAAGGTATTTGGTGGTAAGGGGTATCTGAAGCAAGTATTTTAGACCATTCTTAAAAAGAAAGCAAATTTTGTTTTTGATAAAAGGTTCTCTATTCTCTAATTTCAATTCACAAAATGTTTATTACATTTTTTGGAAAGTGAGCATTGTTAAACTAGGGGATTTCCTGGAAAAGCATATGGCTCATTCTATTTAAGACGAGTCCACATTAAGGGAGAAATATATACCGCAGTGCTGTGACAAAGTAATGAGAATAATAATAATAATAATAATAATAGTCAATGGAAAGAAGATTTTTGTCTCCATTTATAACACCAGTGATATGGAAGGCCATTAGATTGCCTATGTAATCATTGCAACAATGTAAATCAACAAATTAGGACAATTATTTTTGCTCATGACTGAAGTCACTCATACAAAAATATTTAAACATTTTGACAGAAGATCTATGGTCCTGGTATGGCCCGAGAGTGTACAACATAATGATGATATGCTCTTTGTAAGTCAAGCAGCGCCATACACATTGTTAAAGCAACTAAGTCATTTCGTTAGAGGAGGTAGTATACAAAGCTGGTCTCGATCATGGTTTTTCGGTAGAGAAAGTGAGAGCTATATCTATTCCCAAGTTGATACTTCACTGTCACACATCAAGAAGATATAATATTCTTCATCCATATATCACCATCTGCTAGTGACCTAATGTTCATGTATAAATTGTGTATCCAGAAGCGGCACTAGTGTATTCTGGGCTTGAGCCTTAATTTCATTTCAAATTGATCTAAATAATATAACTTTCAGCATAAAATATATCTTTTAGAGAAGAATGACATCACTTTTCCCCTAAAAGTAACCTCGACTTTTGCATGTCTCTTGTTATAACTTAATAAATGCTTTATTTCAACAAAATTGTCAGTGACGTATGGTAGACGTTTCATGGATTGCACATCACCTTCTTCCTCAAACACCACAAGTCCTGTAGATAAACCAGCAGTTTTGTATGGTGGTAATTGTTTTCAAAATGTATAATGTTAAGAACATTGAGTATTACATTCTGTATAGGGTCCAAAGCTTGGGTTATAATAAATCATCATTTCTTTTCTGTGATGAGTCATCGAAGATACAGATCATGTCTTGGTTCTTGACATGGAGCAATGCCGTGGCGTTGGCAGACCAAAAGCTTTTCGCTTCAACTTAGGGCGCAGCCATACTTACGACATGGATACCAGAACATAAATCTGTTATTTTTATGGCAGACCCAAAGTAGCTGTCACCATACTCTAGTCACATAGTATGGCCACATTCGTATAGAATACGGATTTGTGTTCTAGGATCCTGGTGTCAAACATCACAAGAACCTTATAAATGCCTCCAAGCTGTAAACCATTAGAGCAATATTGGTCGACGCAGTCTTGATCATCTCCAAATCATTTTTAATTTTGTCCCTTTTTTTTTCACGATGTTAATCAAGTAATCAAGATGAATATACCGACGTCTGTTTAAGATATCTGAAGCTACACTTGTTATGTTTGTTTAGAAAAAAAAAAAGTTTTATTGTGTACTTCTCAAAAGATTTTAACTTGACTGATCAGCAAAATTTTGAGTTTGATTTACCCTTTTCAAAGAAAGGGATTAGTGAAAACAATGACCAAATGATTGCTAACTGTCCCTAACTCTCTTGAATGTGCTAAAGTGGATGCAGGTCATCATATTACAGTACTGAAGCAGGTCTTCCTTTCCTTGCCATGACCACACTATAGTGCAGTCACTGTTTGTGCTAACGAGTAAACTTTCAGCCGAGTTATGTACTAGTAAAACCACAACTCGGGCAGAAAATCTTATATAACTTAAAACAATATTATTTTCATTATAGCATACAACAAAAATTATCTAAAAAAAATTTGAATTTTATTTCAAAATAATTTTTTTAAATCTATATATATATATATATATATATATATATATATTTTTAAATTACAATTTATATTTTTGCCCATTGGCCAAATGGTTAGTGGGACAATGTTAAAAAAAGATTAAATTAAAAATTTACTCACTCGTAGTTCCTCTTTAATAGGTGGAAATGTTATAAGCCTTGGGCAGTATTCAAGCTGCTGATAATCTTGAATTTCTTCTTTAAAACCTTCCTCTGATTTTATTGGAAGATCAATCTCAGACTAGCAGGAAACAAGAGAAGTTTAAAGGCAGATAGATTTACACTAAACACATTTCAGAACATAGAAACCTGTCTTTAGAGAACAGGGATTTATAAAGAACATGTGACAGAACATTGTGATTTATAATCAATATGTTTAAGAACAGTAATAATTATAATGGACATGTTTCAAAGGATATTTTTAACAATGAACATGTTTAATAACATTATTTTGTATTTAGCTAGTTTAGAACAAAAAATCTTATAGTTAAAGAAATTCAAAACATGGGATATTATACGAAATATGTTTAATTTCTAGAGAACATTGATGATTAACAAAAAAAAATGAATCAGCTTCGGAGGCCGCATGGTCTAAGGCGTCACTCTCGCATTAGAATATACTGCCAATGTTGGGGAGATCTAGGTTCAAAGTTTGGGCGGGTGTTTCCAAATTGGTTTTCTACTTTCCCTCTGTGCCAATATAGTACATGTTCTCTAAATACAGCCGTACTCATCCCTAAAACAGTCAGTGTAATTAGCGCGTAAGCGTATAACACAAACGAGTGATAAGATGAGATGCTAAAAAAAAAGCTGCTCTCCTCCATCAAACTACCATCAATCTCACAATAACTAGATTGCCTATGACTGGAATGAAGGGTTAAGGTTTGTCTCTCGCCTGGGTCCATTGGAGGATGGTTTAACACACTCGCTTTATCAGTGGTTTTCCCATACTCTCTTCATACAAATGTCGTTGAGATTATGAGACAGTTTTAGAAATATCGGGTTTTTTTTATTATTATTTGAGATATTTAACGTGCACATTCTGAACCGACTGAGCATATTAGCACATGATAATTTCTATGAGCGAGAGAGAAAAAGCCTACTAATTTTGCCGGGAAATATATTTTCAAATATCTTTCATGATTATTTTACACACCACAATCAACATGGGACTAACCGGCTTTACTTCCCTTCCGAAGGAAGTTGTGCTACTGATTTTAATCGCTTAAGAAAAATCCGTCAACCGTTGGCTAGGTTTGAACCCACGAATATCGGGTCCTGAGGCGAGCACTTTACCCCAAGACCATTGAGGCCAACAAGTGTTAGTTGTATAAAATGAGAATTAAACTAAATAATACAATAGCTAGAACCTGCGAAATTAATAAATACAGTGTTCACTAAGCTATACCTTAATTTCAAACTTCTCCTCTTGGTGAAGATTATATCCCAAGTCCTCCTCTGATTCAATCTTCACAGATGCCTCTCCCTCCATCTTGTTGAGGTTAATGTAGATATTAAGTGCGTATAGCCTGTATGGGTAGTAAGACGCGGTGCTAATAATAATAATATTATATTCAGTTGTGAAAGGGAAGGAGCTGCCCACGAAAGATTTTGGGGATTTTTAATCAAAATTCTATGAATGCAGAAAGATTATATGAATGCATCTTAGAGCAGCTTCGCATTGTTTTGAAGGATTATACCAATAAACTCACTGCGCAGACATATGATGGAGCTTCTGTAATGAGCGAACTGTAAAAAAAAAAGTAGTAGTACAGGCAATAATGAAGAAACCTACACAAATGTACACTGTTATACCCATCAGCTAAACCTAATAGCGGACTGAACTTTTCCACAACCTCATAAACGTTTATTAATTTCCTTTGCCTCCCTAACTTGACGAGCGAGCGCAAACTAGTTATCACATTTCCCGTTCCGAGCGTGCAAATCTGTCCCTGCCCTTTCAACTTCTGAACGAATTAAGATTTATGTGTAATTTATCCTAAGCCTATTGCGTTTGATTCATTAATTTTATCACTTACGCATATTACTTATAATAATTAATCTTAGAATATAGCCTTTAGTGGCTAATTCACAGACTTATGTCTATTGGTGTTAAGAAAATAGTTTAATATTGTAGCCAGTGCTGCTACATAGTAACAGTAGTAAGCATTTATATTAGATTTTTTCATAGTAACGAACGAAGAACGACAGAAGAGTTGTGAATGACAAACACTCCTGACTCTTTCTAATGTAGTGTGTAATGGCGGCGTGAGCGACTCGTTCAATTTGAATGACTCGCTCACGAGCAACCCATCACTAGTGCAAACAATCAAACACGGGCAATAAGTAAAGAATCTCATTTTATTTTAAATACTGTAACTTGCACTGATTGTAATATTTTCGTTTTTATGTTTGACGTTTCAATGCATTATGGATAAACAGAGATTCTCGACTTTCTGCTAGCGTGTGAACACCTGCACCACTAAGCAGTGCTGACTTACCTACTGTACTGTACTGCTTTCAAAGGTATTCCTGAAAATGTTTATGTTACTTCAGAATTAAATAATCCTACAATGGCTTGCCGGGCTTAGAGCGTAAACACTTTTTTTTTAATAAAAGTAAAGTGAATAAAGCACAGCCAAATGGTTTTTTATTAATATTAATCGCAAAATAATATCAGACCTTCAAATTTTAATATTATTAAGGTTCTAGTTTATAAAATGATAACTCCACCCACCATAACCCCCAAGGATTGTGAACCGTCCATCTGACGCGATTTTCCATCAAAAGTGTGTGGCAATTGTATACTTGCCATTAGCGATAACTTAAGGGTTTTTGCCAAGGGTCTACATCCTCAGTTTCACCCGCTTGTCTGACACACTCATATATGTAAATATTAGGAATTGTGTTGTGTTTTTTTTTAATTCTATATATTTTACTATACTTCATCAAACTGTTATCCGAGGCCAAGGCGGTTTCTAAATAGTATCAAAGATCCTTGATTTATCCACCTTGACAAATATACACTTGTCAAACACTTTAGATGAAAGACTACATCAGATTGATTACTATACCGGTTAGCAATCCCTGGTGCAGTAGTGCTACCACCTACCATCTAACTCAGAAACGATATTATACGCCATCTAATCTCCTCCTTGCAAGTGAACAAGTGGCCCAGGGTGTTAACAAACTTCAACATATGTCATCTTAATTTATCGGTGAACTATTAAATAATCCTTAACTTATTACCTATTTTTTATGTTAATACAATAAAATAAAGTGTGGTAATTTTTAAGTTTGTTTGTTTTTATGTTTTAGAAGTGGGAAGACAAGCAAATCATGGTCTGTATTGGCAAAGTATAAAGTGAGGTTATGGGCCGTGTTTAAGTTTACGGAGGTGGAAAGACAAGAAATTGTGGCTAAGGTAATGTCAAAAAAAGATCGATGGCAGATATCCTTGGTCATTGCTAAATATTTAAAAACCTGTTTAGTTTTCCTGTATTGTTAAAAATGAAATCTAGCAACCCAATTTATTGTTAGTTGGATTATAGATATAACTTCTTTTTATATGTTTAAAATTCCCATCTGGACATGAGAATTGAATAAAAATTTATTTTTTTGATCAAAACTATTATCACTCATAATTGCAAGGCCAAATTTATGACGATTTGATTGATACATGACCCAGGATATTCTTTTATAACTTGTGGTCTCGGATTGGATTCCCTTGTTTTGGTTTAATATTTTGACATATGTTTGAAAATTATTTGTTTTTATAACTGCACATAATCATTACCAAGTGGTTTTTCCAACACCATGTCTTTCACTACTTTAGGTTTATACGCATACACTAATTATGCTAGTGGAATATAGGGGTAAAAACACAGACTTTAATCAGAGGAAAAGTACCTACAGTTTCATGGAGGGAGAGTGTAAACAATTCACGGAAAACCCACCCTAATTACACCTGATTCTGTTTAGCACGAGATTAATATGTAAGCTCATCTGACCACTCATATGAGTCTGATCAAATGTTATTTTAAATATCAGTACACTAATAACGTATAAAATGTTTCTATCTGAGAGCAATTTGTTAACATTATTTTACTTTCCAAATTAAATTTTTGGTGTAAACTAGTTGAAATTTCTACAAATTAAATTGCTTTTTTTTTTTTTTACTCTACATTTCTCTTCTCAACAATTCCTACATGAACTATATTATATTCATTTGGTTTTAAAATGTTTAATATTTTTACAGTGTGTTTCTTTGAATATGGAGTTTGAAATAAAAAAGGAAGTTGGAGGCGACGACTCCTCTAACTCCAGTGAACCGATATTGATCACATTTGATAAAATAAAGAAAGATTGCAAGGTATGATGTTTATTCTAAGGCTGGGCTTGGACTCACGTATAGTGCATTATTTATCATTAATAAATGATAATTTACTGTCCATAATTCATAATAAAAACTAATCATTACAATGAGACTTAAGGATAAAGGCATAATAATTTTGATTCTAGAATAAGTATAGAATTAGGCCAAACCTATTTGATCTAGTAAGTAAGATCTTTAAAAATATGTTGTTTAATGATTCACTTGAAAAACACTGTTCATTGAATTGTGTATTTTGAAACATAAAATTAAGCTAATTTAAATAGTCTATATACTCTTTAAGATATTATACCTTCTAAAGTTTTGATTTTGTTATTTAATTACTTTATAGCATTATGAACTCTAAAAGCTAATTGTTGGACCTATAAAATGTTCTCTACCTATCCCTCTCAAACCAGTACACCTAATTACACCTTAACTCTTTGAGGTCCATTGATATATTAGGGAAGTGTGGAAAAAGTTAGTGATGATGGATTGAATCTGAAGTTGTTTTTTTTGAGCTGAGCTATAAGCACAGTTTTATTGCCTAGCTCATAAGGTAACAACGCGACATCGAACATTGAAGTATACTATGAAATACATCAATCATTCATTTTACTACCCATCTAAGATACTAAACACAGATATTTAAAATATAAAAATTAACCAATTTTAAATTAAATAATTAATTTAATTATTAATACTATTCCTAACATCTTCTTACATTGACTTACGAACTATGTTTATCTAATACCTTAATTTAAACTATAACAAGCTCATGGTTTTATTTCTAGATTGAATCTGAAACTATCACTGAACACGTCCCACAACATAGTGATAGTGAAATGTGTGAACTCCAGGATGTTGCTAGTAATGATGTTGCTTGCAATACGATAGCATCCACTAGAAACTCAACTGATGGAAGGAAAACGGAAAATCAATGTAAAGGACAGTTCACCTGTAATGTTTGTGGTATAAGCTACTCGCACAATAGTAATCTTATATCTCATTACAAGATTCACAGTGGACAGAATCCATTCAAATGTGTAGTGTGCGGTTTAAGTTTCTCACGGAAGGATTATCTAATATCTCATTGTATGATTCATATTGGACAGAAATCATACAATTGTGTAGTGTGCAATAAAAGTTTCTCACGGAAGGATAATCTGAAATATCATCGCATGACTCACAGTGGCGAGAAACCGCACAAATGTGAAGTGTGTGGTAAAAGATTCTCAGTAAAGAGTAGTCTCTTGTCCCATAGCATGATTCACAGTGGACTGAAGCCACACAAGTGTGAAGTGTGTGGTAAATGTTTCTCGCTCAAGAGTCAATTAAAATATCATAGCATGATTCACAGTGGACTCCCATACAAATGTGAAGTATGTGGTAAAGGTTTTCCCTCAAATTCAAGTTTAGATAAACACAGCTTGACTCATAATCAGTACAATTGCAAGACTTGTGGCAGATCAGAGTCGTGTGAAGATTGTTTGTATTTCAAATGAATATATTGGGCAAGAGATACTTCTGTATAGTGTTTGATTTAAATGGTAATTAATTATTGAAATACACTCTTTCGTGATTGATAGAGGTCTTCAAGCGGCGTTGCTAAGGTTGGTGTCACCTAGCGCGGTAACTCACAGCATCAGTTCCATGGACCTTCTCCGATACCTGACCATACTGAATACTTAATGTTTTGTACTAATGTTACTTGTTAGTCGTAATTTCCATACATCACTGAATGTAATAACAATAGTAGTGACATGAACAACTTGCAGAGTTAAAATCATACATTTTAAATTACAATAGCATAGCCCTACGCACAGCCTAGATATATTTACATTTGCATAGTTTCATCTAGTTAAGATGAAAATTCACTACATTTCAAAATATTGATGTTTAAAATTACATAGAAATTATATTCACACTAACATTGAATTTAATTATTACATGAGATACATTAATGTATTAGATTTGCATATTCAATAATGGCACAAATAATATAGAAGTTGTAGGAAATGCATGTGGAAATATACTAATAAATTATATAATACCAAAAAAATAAACAGGAACAAATATACAAGAATTTCAGCATTTAGTTAACATTTTGACTCAATCAGAACTTTTCTTTCCTGGTCTTCAAAGCTGCCAACTTGTGAGACATTTCATTGAAATCAACGCCTTTTACCATCTCACTTCAAATTGATAATATCGCAAAATCAGAAAGCCTTGACTGTCCCATGATGGATTGCATATAGTTCTTTATAAGTTTCAACTTTGAAAATTTCCTCTCACATAAAGCCACAGACACACAGATCGTCATGAATCATTTTAGATTTATGAAAGGGTCGGGAGAGATTCTACTATGTCCCATTCAGCTCTGAATGTCAAAAGTATAATACTTCCCAATATTTGGCTCTTCTATATCAATCAAAAACATCAAGTGTGTGAGCGGTTGAAGAAGAATAGATACAATTAAAGGAGTAAGAGTACTGGAAGGAAAGAGGGAGATTGGGGCATTTTATTAAACTGATCCGGCCAAAGGCTGGAAACAGTTCATGGTGACGAAGAGACCAAGCAATTGGTGTATCAAGAGTGTAACGAGGCCTTTGTACGTGAATCAATATTAATATATTGTTTCGTGTCCAACTGTTTGTGTATGAGAGGAGTGGTTCCTACATTACTGGGTTTGGGGTAGTTTGGTATAGTGTGCATCCCCCACCCTCCCTCTTCTCTTCCAGTGGAAACCGTGAATACGAACCAACACGGACGGAGGGTACCGAGATGTTGTCAGGCGAGCAACTTTATGAATACACCACCAGCGGGCAGTGCAGGTATTTAATCTGTTTGTTATCTGTTAACAAAAAAAAAAGTCAAATATCACCCAATACGGTAAGATAAAACGCCTTCTTAGTGATTGCTTAGAGTTTATCAATTGTACCCAAATATCTCCCACCAGACGACGATCCACAATTCCTCCTTCCCATTGAAACAGCTAATAGCATTGCCAATGGATTCACTGGATTCTCTTGTTTAGGAGACGTGACGTGATAACGTAGCATCCCCCACCCTTCGTTCCTTCACTCTTGACCAAGGGGTTATGTTATGGTTCTCCTCTGCTGGTGATTTTCTTAGCTTTCGAGAAGGTATTTCCCACTTTTCCTCACCCACCACCCATTTCACTTGACCTTTGGCTGGGTCCCACTTTTTTTCAGTGAGAGTATAAGAAATTCATACATTCCAAATATAAACCATGCTAGAGACATTAATTATAATTTCATATTTTCCAAGAAGTTTCGATTCTGTTATTTAAACGGGAATTTGTCGATGAAAGAGGTAAAAACCATTCGGCAGGTATTAAAACCTTAGGCTACGTAATAGATTTTAAGAAATGTGATTACTTTTGCCTTTAATGACGTCAAAATTATATAAAATTGTTGATAGGGTAAGTTGTGCACATATCCCAACGCCGTATTCGCTTCCTTTACAGAAGCGTTCAATGAATGTTGTATACATTCAATTAATATGTATTTATTTTTAGTTATGGATATTAACACAAGATAGAAAATAACATATAGATTAGGCTATAATATTTTTTTTCTCAAATAAAATATCAAGACTAGCTTACTTTACACATATATCATAGGTATACTACTCTTTTATGTTAATTTGAAATTTTGATGTGTTAAGTAACACCACATAATTTGGAGTTTGTATACGCTAATTAAAATTTGCTCACGAGAATGAAAAATCTATCTATCTATCTATAAAAAACCTCTTTGATGTTTCTTCTCAAACACGACAGATAAAAATACAAGACGATGGTATAGCTGTGATTAAGAAATATTGTGTAGTAATAAATTTTTAATGATCATATTTAATGTTTTTAAAATTGAAACATCAAAATCTAGAAATTAACCGAAATCTACTATTTTTAAATTTCATTTATAATGTTTATTGTGTTTTTTAATTTTAAAGAGATATAAATTTTTCAGAGGATGGTCACAAGTTAATTTTCTGTTTAAATAAAACGTGTTCTGTAAAATAGTTCTCTCACTCTGTGAATAAAAGCAAAGTTATAATAATTAAAAGCGTAGGTCAGCAAACACATTTCTCAATTTATTTTAGTTCTAACAAACTATGGATGATGAAGCGGAAACTTACAAACTTTGGAGAATTAGAAAAACTGTAATGCAGGTGGGTACTAGAACTATTTAACTAATGGATCTTGCTTCAATGTCAAAAAAGAGTTTATGGACTAAACATTATAACTTTAGTTTGAATACATTCGTGATTGTTTCATTGTATAGGATAATAAAACGTATGCTCGCTAGATCCATCAACAACTGAACATCTAAAAGTTGACTGTCCAATTTTCATAAGAGCCTTAAATACGAAATACAAACAAATGTTTAATATTAGTACATTATTATTGTTATGTTAAAGCTATTTATAAAACCTATCAAATGTGACAGCCAGCAGATCACAGTATTGCCCAGGGCTGTATCCGAATAGTCTACTTATGCGGCATCGCCTTGACTTGTGCCCTTAATGGCTGCATTGGCAATCACGTGACCAAGTGTAGATCTGTCCGAATAGTTGCGAAGGATACCTATGCAGTCTTATTGAGGTCTTGGTCACCATGGATACGAAGGCTACCAGCCGTGCGCTGTTCTCGCGGTGTTTGACTGGCAACTGTTTTAGTGGGCTATTATCGTTTTGTCTGCTAGAGCACTGACTTCTGTTTTCCGCCATTTTAAATACGGTTGTTGCTTTTCAAATAGTTTGATGCAGTCTTTGCTATGAACAGCGCAAGAAGTGTATAATCATCAAGACTAAAACTCAAGGGTTCGACTAGGGAGTCTCAGACTATTCGGACACAGCCCAGGGTGTCCGGCAACCAGGGAATTTCATCAAATTTCTGAAATTTTCACATATTCACTAAAAAAAACCCAAATTTCATCTGTCTTTAGTGAAAATATCAATTTTGTCTTCCGGCTTAGTATCGTATTTCTTAGATTCTAAGAAGCCATTGATTGTAAGACGCACCTTAATTTTTCAGTACCACCAACAGAAAAAGCTTGGATTCTAAGAAAAATAAATAAAAATATAAAATACTTTATTTATAATAAGTATTTTTACTAAGAATTAAATTTACTAACAACATAAGTGTCTGTTTTTATCAGTAGTTAGGTTATTCTCACTCCCTTCTGAATCGGTATCAGTCCGATTCTTCACCATCCCACAGTATTTCGTCTTCTGATCCATCAAGAGCATTGGTCAAAAAATAACCACGATCCTAGGACGCCATCGATTCTAAGACACCCCGTTTTTAGAGACGTTCAAAGGGAGGAAAATGTCCGTCTTAGAATCGAAGAAATACGGTACATGTACCGTGAACTTAACCTGAGTCACTAATATCGATTCTCAAAGCAACGTGTGATGTTCGTGTCATCTTTCCGCCCTACTAACTTGCATCTTTAACCAAAGTTGAGTCTCGGCTATGCGCATGTGAGAAAATTCAAATTTACATTAGTTATAGGACGTTAAATACCTCAAATAAATCAAATAAAATACTAAAGTGTGTGTGTTTGTTTAATACATTAAACTGGATTCCTTCCAAAGTGTTCTCCCACTTTCTCTCCATGCAAATGTTGGTACACTTCTTAATTCAACCTTCCTCGTCCCTAACCCATTAGTGTACAGGCCTAACCTGAATGGGTAGTAAGACACGGGCGGACCTGCTATCTTATTTCCGCGACTCTTGTCTAAAGTGATGTGTGATTGGTTGCAGCTGTGCCACGATCGGGGATACCTGGTGACTCAAGACGAGTTGGATCAGACTCTGGAGCAGTTCAAGGACCAGTTTGGGGACAAACCCAGGTACACACGCGTCCGCTAGACGATAGACACTTGTTTGGTTACAAGGCTCGATCCACGAGGCTCGCAGTTAGACATTCGCTTTCGAGGAACTGTTGTTTTTATGTAGTAAAAAGTAAATTGTTAGAAAATATTTGTTGGGGGCTTTGAGTGCCGGGCATCGGGTCTGGGGGACCTGGGCTCTATTTCAAGTGGTTCTAAAAATGTTTTTAGAAATCACTAACGATACATGTGCATGGGGTTACTGACACCATCTACTGTGAGAACCTGGAAAATGCATGAAGTTTCTTGTGTTTGGAAAGAAAAAATAACACACTACCACTTAGGGTTTTCCGCAAAATAATAAAGCGCAGACTAATATTTGAATATTTGGGAATTTTGAAACATTTAACTGAAATACAGGAATAGTAGTTTGTTTTTTTGTTTGTGTGAGATGAAATGGAGGACCTACAGTTTAACGTGGGATCCGAACCACGGTGGAGGCCTGACATTCCTCACATTCACAAGTTGTGATTAATACACGTCTTGTCAGAGGTGAAGGAAGGGTTTGGCAATCAGATAAATCTGTGCCGGGACCGAGGATTGAACCCCGGACCCTCAGCACAGAAGTCTGACACCTTACCCCTAGACCACCAGGTCACCCGAAGAACAAATGACAATATTTTTAAATTCTCACTCATTTTCTGCAACTCTATCATTCAATCTCTTCTAGCTCATTCTAATTCACACCTGTTTGTTTATCAACACAGCCTGATACCCAGGCTAGTGGCTACCAGTATTACTACCCCTTCCTTTATCACTGAGCACAGTCATCACAAACTGAACAAAACAAGCTTCTGTAGAGCTCAGTGAACCCACTCAACTTAAGGCTGCCCCAAGCAAACGAAGCAGAAAAGTTTATGGGTCATTTCGAAATCTAGGGACAATTTACACTTTTCAACTGGATAAAATTAAAATTAAATAAAATGTACAAGTTATACTATGGTTGTGATCATAATTGATTGGTAATTACAAACATACTATAGAATGAAATCAAGAACATTTATTTTGGTAAATAAACATAAAAACTTATTTTTAACAAACATGGAGGTGACACAAGTTGCCATGGTGGTGACAATACAGTACATGGAGGATTGGACAGTTGAAATGTAGGTGTCCATATAAACATAAATAGTGGTATTCTGTACCTTAAATGCAATAATAGATAAAACTAAAATGTTAAACTTAACTACTTAATTTTCAGAAAAATCAATATGGATAAAAACATCAGTACATTTGAGGTTCTGCTTTAAGTCAGCAATTGCTTTATACTGATGATTGATGTTAGAAATGTGCCCCATATAACTAGGCAATGCATCAACAAGCAGGTTGAACAATTGTTTCATATTTGTAGAAACAGTTTCCTTCAAAACATTTACATATTGTATTTCTTTTCCTTTAACACAAGTCTTCTCTTTGTTCCTTGACCACTGCTGGTATGTTGTTTCTTTATCTTCAAACTCCTTTGTTACTACCTGATTATCCTTACAGTCATCACATTTCCTTTCCAAACATTGTTCGCTGCTGGCTTTCTCATTGCAAATTAATACTTTAATCAAATCCTCTGGTCTCTTGTACTCAATAATATTGAGGTGCTTCAGACGTTCAAAAATCATGTCAAAATTTTCATGTTTTGTACAGAGACAAGTATCCCGCTTATGGATATTAGGTGAAAGGACCCAAAATGGACGCAGGAAGCAGAATGTAGAGTAAGCAATATTGTAAGAATGTGATTCATTGAACTGTTTGTGTAGCACCCTTAAAGTATTGTTCAGTATTCTTCTCTGTTTTTTAATTTTGTTTCTTGTTATAACATCCTTCTTTCCTGGTTCTATTCTACTAACTTCATCCTTCTCAAAAAATTCAACATCATTTTTCAAGTGCAATGAATATTTAGTGTCATACTTTCTCTTTACAAAAACAAATTTTATTTTCTTCCCTTCATTCTTTTTGTGGCGCTTATGTGAAAGAAACTCCTTGGTGTGAGAAAGAAGCCTGTATTTTTTTATAATTTTGCCACTTAGAACTCTAGCAAAAACCTGACGAGCTTTTGAATCTTGGTTTGCATTGTAATTGTAGAAGTACTTCTCCGAACTGCAAACGTTTCACTACTTTAGTAGACACTTTCTCACCATTTAAGAATTCTCTAACTCTTGTTCGTGGACTTTCATTATTCCCCTTTTGTTTACGTAATCTGTAGTACTTTGCCTTATATTTAGCTGCACTTTTCGAAAGCCTTTTGAGCTTTCCTTCAAGTTCTTTTATCTTTCGGTGAGCCTGTGATCTGTTCCTTAAAACCCTTTTACGGCCTGCATTCTTCCTACTTGAGCCAGCCCTCCCCAGTATGCCATTGCTAGGCCCAGCAGCAGAAACAGTGACTTCTCTTGCTTCTGTGCCACTTAATGACGGAGTGCCACAGAAACAGTGACTTCTCTTGCTTCTGTGCCACTTAATGACGGAGTGCCACACACTAAAATGTTATTAAGTTCTTCCCTATCAGCCTTCTGCCTCTTTCTATGTCTTGTCGTCCTTTCAACCCATTTTTTCCTTTGCTGTCTCTTACCTCTTTCACTTAAATCTGAGATTAATTTTATTTTCCCATCTTCCTTTCTTTTATTATATCTCTCTCGTTCCTTTCTTTTGAATTCTTCATAACATACTGGATCATTTTTTATCTTATTCCTATGCTCCATTTCTGCATCTCTTTTCTTTTTTTTAACATCTACTAAATTCTTATCAAACTTTTTTTTCTTGCCATGTTTATTTCTGAAAACAAATTGATATGAATATTTTTTGTATAAAGTAAATGTAATTTACATTATAATTGTAATGATTTAAACTTCAGATTTTTATACTAAGTCCATTCCTATTGTTCATGAGGTCCCCTATATTAAAACATCACAATATAAATTTTCCATACTCTAAAAAGTTATGATGCAGGAAGAAAATAATATTCACAAACAAAACTTGTAATTGTTTACATTTAGTGAGTAAGCTGTTTTTGATAGAATTAATTTTGAAATATTTCTTACACATTAAGTCCATGATGGAGAGATACCAAACTTTTTAAACCTTGAAATCACATAACTACCACTGTTAATTCAGCAAAGCTAAATAATTACCAAAATATATGCACTAAACAAAACAAACAAAACAAGTAAAAAAAATTTAATTATATTCACTAAGTAAACGATACTTTACTTTAGCACAGATAAAGAGTGAAATACTAAATTTGAAATTATGTCACCTCCATGAATATATTGTCACCTCCATGCTAGATTAAGTACATGGAAGTGACAACCATGGAGGTGACAGATTTGAGGTTTTATTTACACAGAACCTAACCTATAAATTACTAAGCCACAAGGTTTTGGCTTTCATCCAATGTTAAATCATTAAATCTCACTTCAAAGGGAACAATTTTTTATATATATATATATAAGAACAATTTAATAACACCATGGAGGTGAACATCAATCAAAATATTCTTCAATAACAAGTAAATAACTCATAATTAAGACAATTAAAACACTCACCTATAGAAATGAAATGAGACACAATACAAGATGGATACTCAGGGCTTTCTCTCACATGGTTCCTTTGTCCTCACTACACAATCTAGTGGATTTTTAAGGAAATTCTGTTCAGATCATGGAGGTGACATTGTAACAAGGAACACTCCCTGATATTTAGATTACTTAGTTAATAAATTCAGTACAATTATGACATTTGCAACCTGGAATTACTGTTTTATATTAGACTTCATCTCATTTATTTATAATGGATTCTTAAAAGGTGTTATAAATTTGGAAGCCTCACACTCTAGTGACATGGGGGTAGTGACATGACATGGAGGTGACATTTCACCATAAAAAAGGATATTTTATATTTATAATCGTTTTTGTAATAACTTGTACATTTTTTATTTTCTGTGCTACATATCCTTTGTATTAAAACAATTGTATATGTGTTAAAATAATTAACACAAATATATAAAAAACACTGTTTACATAAATTGTCCCTAGAGTTCGGAATGACCCTTATGTGCTTTTTTTTTTTTTTAAGCAAATGAAGCAGGACAGGTCTTCCATTCTTCTATTGTTTCTCGATAGTCAATAATATACCTTGATAGATTATATAAACAAATCTAGTTAAAAAATGGCACCTCCCAGAAGTGAATTATGGAATTTTTTTAAGAAGTTGGATAGTGAAAAATAATATTTTAAAATCGGTTTCAAAATATTAAAAACCACTATAATTTTCAGTGTTTAAATAAATATTAAAATACAATTATGATGCAAGAGTTGAAATTATTACCAGGCTATTAGATAAAAAAAAATATTCAAGATACTTACTGTTATTGATACTTTTCTTTCGATACCATATCTCTAGACAGGGCCACAGACTGATGAGATCAGGGTTTGATCCTAGTCGGGTGTACTGAGGGTGGTTTTTCCACTCTCCCTCCACGTAAATATGGTTACATTTCCTATAAATATAACCCCCCTAATCCCTAAAACCATTATCATAATTAGCACATAAGTGTATAACCTGAGAAAGTAATATGGCGCGATAGTAAAAAATAACAAAAAAAAACTAGGTGACCTGGCAATCAAGGGGTAAGGTGTCAGACTTCTGCGCTGGGGGTCCAGGGTTCAATCCTCGGTCACGGCACAGATTTATCTGATTGCCAAACCCTTCCTTCAACTCTGACAAGACGTGTATTAATCACAACTTGTGAATGTGAGGAATGCCAGGCCTCCACCGTGGTTCGGATCCCACGTTAAACTGTAGGTCCTCCATTTCATCTCACAATCACCCTACCATTGCACATTAGCGTAACCCGAACGGGTAGTAAGACGCGGTGCTAATAGTAATAATAATAATACATTTGTTTTTCCTCCACAGTCCTCCCTGGTAAAAATATAATCCCAACATGAGTGAAGGTAGCAAAAATGTTGTTTCTTTCGATACCGGAGTGTGAGTACTAATATCGGTAAAAGTATCGGAAAAAATAACGATATTAGTAAAGTATTGATATTTTTTCACATCCCTACGCCAGCCTTCTAAGACCATGCAGCCACCGAAGATGTTTCTAGTTAATTTAGATGTTTTAGTTTTTGGAGTTCACTAAAGTGGATGTGTTGTTGTTCGCAGTGAGAAGAGACCGGCCCGCAGTGACCTCATAGTCCTGGTCGCCCACAACGATGATCCGACAGGTCAGTCTCCACCCCTCCGACCCCTTTACCCCCCTTTTTGATAAGATAACGGCCCGCTTCGGTGGCCACATGGTCCAACGCGCTACTCTCGTGTTGGACTAGACTGCCGATGACTGGGAGATAGAGGTTCGAAACTCAGTCGGGTGTACTATATGTAATAGTTTTCCACTCTTTGTCCACACAAATGCGGGTACACTTCCTCTAAATATAATCTTCCTAGTACCTAAAAACCATTAGTATTATTAGTACATATAAGGGTATAACCTGAACAGGTAGAAAGACACGCTGCTAAGAAAAACATCTTTTTTTTTTGATACCAACTGCTTTAAGTTAGGATGTTAAACTCAAGTTTTATTTGAAACGGCAATATACAGAATTGTGTAGTTTTTTGTTAGGACTGCTGTTAAGTTATTCTGCCATTTCACTTCAGTGCAAGTTGTAAATTTACTTTACATTGACCTTTGTGTTTCATTGATTTTCCGCTGATTTAAACATGGCCGTTTTGTTAAAGTATTATTTTTTTACATTCTAAACTATATGGGTTTTTTTTAATCACATAACCAGTACAGTACAAGATGTTTGAAAATAAGGTGCTTAGGAAGATATTTAGTCCAAAA
The DNA here is from genome assembly GCA_902155825.1 of Timema genevievae. Taxonomy (NCBI): domain Eukaryota; kingdom Metazoa; phylum Arthropoda; class Insecta; order Phasmatodea; family Timematidae; genus Timema; species Timema genevievae. Next base: position 47,087 of record CABFWO010004615.1, read on the forward strand.
AGAGATGAGGATACTGGGGGGTGGAGGAGGTTACATAATGATGAGTTACATACACTAGACTTATCACTAGACATTGTTAGGGGTGGTCAAGTCTCATATAGTTTAGGTGAACTAGCACATATTGTCTCGGTATAAAAACATAATCGTGTGGTTTGATTTATTGACCGAGTGAAGCGAGTTCTCAATTTTAACTCGACCGATTTGCACCTGTCAGTCTGTGATGGATATGTCTCGCAGGAACTTTTGAACTCGTTAACCAGTTTATTTCAAACTTGGCACAATTGTTCTTTGTACCTTTGTACAGATAAGTTTCATTGGGGATGAAATCTGAACCAAGAATTGGGGATAAATCAACCCTTATCTGCATTTTTTTTTAAAAACATGGCTTCTAACGTTAATTATTACATGTATTTACCATTTAGGGCATTTCCTGATACTTTGTATGGCTGAAAATTTGTGTATAGGTGCAAAATATTACCATAACATTAACCAAAAATTAGTTTTATTTATATATATATATATATGGGTTTCTTGGTACGGGTAGTGGGGGGAAAGGGGCAGATTACTGAGGGCCCTACGCCTGCTAAGGCTGGCCTTGGTTGTGAGCCCCAATGTGCATTATGTGCCTGGAAAAATTATCTACTCTGACAAGGGCCCCTTCAAATAAGATGACTTGACTTTAATTATGCACAGATTTAGAAGGAACCAAATTCCTTGAGAAGCTTCGTGTGGTGGTGTGCGAGTTGAGGGTTTTTCAAAGTAGGGCCCTCAAACAGCATATGTGCGACACACCGCGGCAGTTTTTATGTGTAGTAAAAAAAATTGGGGAAAAAACATGAAAAAACCTCTAGTAACTACTTGAATAAAATGTTTTACTGTTTAGTTCTGATTCATGTCTTTAAGATATTAATCTATTTGTTGTTATAAAAATAATTAACATGATGGAAATACCTAGAACCAAAAAATATTTTTATAATAAAGGAAATTGATAAAACTAAAGAAAAAGGTAAAATAAACTACTAAGAGTAAATTTGATGAAGGTGGGCTTTCTTCATCATATTTACTCTTAGTAGTTTATTTTACCTTTTTCTTTACATTGTGGCTACAGACAGGAAAAACAGGGAAAACCTGGAAAAGTTAGGGGATGTTTGAATGACAGGGAAAACAGAGAAAAGTTAGGGAATTTAACTAAAAATAAGGAAAAGTCAGGGAATTAGAAAATATGTCTAAAAATCCCATTAATTTCGCAACTAAACACTAAAACAAAAGTTAATAATACCTAAATAAAATAACATAATTTTTAAAATAACTGATAAAACTGTTTATGTTTAGTAGATACAAACTTTTTTAATATGTGATCAATAATAAATAAAACAAGTCATCATCCTCCATTAAAACTGGAAAAAAGTAGTTGGGGAAAATTGAAAAATGTTGCCTGTAAAACCTGGAAAAGTCAGGGAATTTTGTAAAATATGTTTTGCAGCCACCCTGCTTTAGTTTTATCAATTTCCTTTATTATAAAATTATTTAGCCCCACCTCATTTTTAAACATTAAACCCAAAAATATGTATTTGGAATGCAGCTCATCTGTTATGTCCCGTTTTTGATTGGGTCTTTTTACCAAAATATTTTGGAAACCCCTGCGCTCGTTAAAGACGTGTTCTTGCCTTCTTAACCCCCCCTCCTAAGTGGCCCAAATAGTTCCTCTGCGCTCCCTTTTCCCGCTGACGCAATATGAACTTGTTTCTGCGCAGATCAGATGTTTGTGTTTTTCCCCGACGAGCCCAAGATCGGCATCAAGACCATCAAGACGTACTGTCAGCGCATGCAAGAGGAGAACATTCACCGCGCCATCATCGTGGTGCAGCAGGGCATGACGCCGTCCGCCAAACAGGTGCGCACTTACTCTCGTAGGCTCTGGCTGAAACGCTTTTCAGGAATGTACGCTCATCGCTATCAGTTTCTTAGCGCTAGCGCGATGATAAACAAATCAATATGAAAACACTCGCTTCGGTGGCCGCATGGTCTAAGGTGTTACTCTCGCAGTAGACTAGACTGCGGTTGACGGGGGAGATCAAGGTTCGGATCTTGGTCGGGTGTAGTGAGGGTGGTTTTTCCAAGATGGTTTTCAACTCACCCTCCACGCAAATGTGGGTTAACTTGCTCTAAATATAACCTTCCTGATTCCTAAAACCATTGGTGGTGTTAGTACGAGTGTATAACCCGAACGGGTAGTAAGATGCAGTGCTAACGAATGGGTAGTAAGACACAGTACTAACTAATGGGTAGTAAGACACAGTGTTAACGAATGGGTAGTAAGACACAGTGTTAACGAATGGGTAGTAAGACACAGTGTTAACGAATGGAGTAGTAAGACACAGTGTTAATGAATAGGTAGTAAGACACAGTGCTAACGAAAGGGTAGTAAGACACAGTGTTAATGAATGGGTAGTAAGACACAGTGCTAACGAAAGGGTAGTAAGACACAGTGTTAACGAAAGGGTAGTAAGACACAGTGTTAACAAATGGGTAGTAAGACACAGTACTAACGAAAGGGTAGTAAGACGCAGTGCTAACGAAAGGGTAGTAAGACGCAGTGCTAACGAAAGGGTAGTAAGACACAGTAACTAACGAAAGGGTAGTAAGACACAGTGCTAACGAAAGGGTAGTAAGACACAGTGCTAACGAAAGGGTAGTAAGACACAGTGCTAACGAAAGGGTAGTAAGACACAGTACTGACGAAAGGGTAGTAAGACGCAGTGCTAACGAAAGGGTAGTAAGACGCAGTGCTAACCAAAGGTTAGTAAGACACAGTACAAACGAAAGGGTAGTAAGACGCAGTGCTAACGAAAGGGTAGTAAGACGCAGTGCTAACGAAAGGGTAGTAAGACGCAGTGCTAACGAAAGGGTAGTAAGACACAGTACTAACAGAATGGGTAGTAAGACAAAGTGCTAAGAATGGGTAGTAAGACACAGTGCTAAGAATGGGTAGTAAGACTGATGCAGGGCTAAAACAATCATATTTCCACCGTGAAGTTAGATTCAGGAAAAGGTTTTGAAACTGTTAACATTGAGGAATCGTCAACCAAAAAAAAATCGATGCTATAATAATTTAAGGATCAAAAATCATCACACCTCCAACTTTAACACTAGCGTTCACAGAGAGCCCGTACGGCTGGTCGTTTGTTTGCAGAGTCTTGTCGACATGGCGCCCAAGTATATCTTGGAGCAGTTTCTGGAGTCGGAGCTGCTCATCAACATCACGGAGCACGAGCTGGTACCTGAACACGTCGTCATGACCCCCGAGGAGAAACAGGACTTGCTCTTAAGATAGTATCCTTTGTACAAGGTGCAACATGTCTTAACCTAGGACAGCAACACTAGCACCAGGAGTTGTAATATCTGGGTAACAGGACCAACACAGGGATATAGACTTGCAGACTAACTTAACCTAGGACAGCAACACTAGCACCAGGAGTTGTAATATCTGGGTAACAGGACCAACACAGGGATATAGACTTACAAACTAACTTAACCTAGGACAGCAACACTAGCACCAGGAGTTGTAATATCTAGATAACGGGACCAACACAGGGATATAGACTTACAAACTAACTTAACCCAGTACAAAGTTCTCAATGTGGACCCCGCTCGGTGTAGTTTATTTCCTTGACTGTTCCTCAGTAAGCTGAAGGAGAATATGTTGATGAGGATCCAGGCCGGAGACCCGGTCGCTCGCTACTTTGGCCTGAAACGAGGGCAGGTGAGTCGGATATAAACTTTCAATGTTACGGCCGTCTTAAGAGCCAAGCACAGTCAACAAACACCTTCATAAGTTGGTATACATGTTAGTAGCAATATGTCGGCCATTACTGTCTTGTTCAAACATAACTCTCTGGTGAACTAACCAGACCCCATGCTATAAATTTATAATTTGAATTTTCTCTCGTCCTCCGCAGCTCACTACTTGTTCATGTCAAACACATGTGTATTAATAACACTAAATGTGTTAGATATGAGGAAAGTATAATTCAGAAGAAACTTCATTGGATCTGCACAGAGGGTGATAGTAAAGCTGTTTATTATTTAGGAAGAAATACTCATCTTTACGCCCATCTCTAGAGATAGACACTATAGATTAATACTTAATCAACCTGCTTCGATGGCCACATGGGCTGAGGCGTTACTCTTGCAAGAGATTAGACTGCTGATGACAGGGAGATGGACGTTCGAATCTCGGTCGGGTGTACTAACGGTAGTTTTCACCCCTCTCTCCCGCCAATCAAATGAAAGTACACTTGCTCTAAATATAACCTTCCTAAACCCTAAAACCATTAGCGTTAGTAGATAGCGTATAACCTGAACGAGTAGTTAGACTCATTGCAAAAAATATATATATATCAAAACACATGATTAAAAAACTTGTTTTCAATTAAAAATTTGTTTGAATGAGGGATACATATTTAATTCTTTTTGCAGGTGGTAAAAATTATCCGTCCGTCGGAAACCGCCGGCCGCTACATCTCGTATCGTCTGGTTTGCTGAGCAGACTGTACCAGACCTGTGTGTATCCAGTGGTCCTGTCGTAGCGTGTGAATCAGATAAGAACTCTCGGGGAGGAGTGAATTAGTGAATCGTGTATTTCCTTCTGAACAATCTTTATAAGGGTGAAAGAATGTATCATACCACATTGTTGCACCCCACGTTTTGTCGAGGAAACCAACATTAAATTCACCACCATTTTATAATAACTATGTGCTCTCATTCATTTATTCACATCCCATGTAGTTGTTTTTTTCTATGTATGACCCGCCTCGGTGGCGTAGTTGGCTAACGCGCCAGTCGTGTTGAGCTCGACCGCCGAGGACGGGGAGATCGAGGTTCGAATCATCGGTCGGGTGAACTGGGGGTGGTTTTTCCTAAATGGTTTTCCACTCTCACGCCACGCAAATGCGGGTTCACTTCCTCTAAATACAACCTTCCCAATTCCCAATCCATTAGCTTAATTAGTACTTAAGCGTATAACCTTAAAGGGTAGTAAGACGCGGTGCTAAATATATATATTTTTATATGTATGAGATCAGGTACAGGAAAGAGGGATTGGTGGCCGCATGGTCTAAGGTGCTGCTATCGCAATAGACAGGAGTGCCGATGATGGGGAGATCGGGGTTCGGTCCCAGTCAAGTGTACTGAGGGTGGTTTTCCATAAATAGTTTCCCACTCCGTGCATATTCATGTAAACCTCTAAAATTCAACCCTACTCATCCCTATCCCAATAGTACGTAAGTATACATGGTAACCCGCATGATAATGGCTGGTAAGTTAGTTATGTTTGTTCTATAACTTTGTTGGGGGGGGGGGGGCTAAACCACCACTGCGTATTATTAGAGCTCTAAAACAAATATCAATTCAAAATTTGAAAGGAAATAACTGATTTGTTGAATCTTGAATATTTTTTTAAGGGTTTGACGAGCCAGTCTAGTTATTTTGTTATTGTTGCACCAGATAATATTTATAAGGTTGGTGTTGGTTATTCTTGGTTGGCAGTGATGTTATACGTATGACCTGTGATTGGTAAAATGGTAGAACATGAAGCTCAGTTTTGGGTTTGGGTGATACGTTCCTAGAGCTACCGCGGTTACATGAAACTTCAGATAGTACCAAACTCCTATATAATGTGATTTAGATATATGTCATATATTTTACAGCATATAACAATCAAGTTAAATATATTAAAGCTTTAACTCGGCTTTGGGAATATTTTATGTGTTTGGTTAAGGTTTAGCGTCATTTTGAAAAAAATTGACTTTGCACACTCCTAGGAGGGAAGGACTTAAAATACAATTTGAGTTTATTTTCACGGGTCTATGATGTATAAGAAAATCGGTACATGTATGTAATACTACATGATTATATGTTAATTAGCTTACACACGCCACAGGTATCTTTAACATAAATAATTATGTCTTTATTTAGTAATATATTTTGTCTACAATAGAAACACTAAATTATTATATTTTAATTGAAAAGTGACACCTGGACACGGGAATCAAACTTGGGACATTTATGGAAAGATGAACACAGTTCATACTTTACATTGATGGCATTGGACAAAGAGGTAATGGTTGCCTCTTGAAGAAAATTGATCGTCACCGCCCAATCCCCCGACCTAGGTTTTATTCTATCAGAACTCATCAGGGAGGAGTGTTAAACGCGCACCTTAACTTCCTAAAAGAGGAAATCAAAAAGAAAAACACAAAAGGGAGAAAATGTAAAATTGTAAAGAATGATAGGACACATAAATAGGAACATGTAAAAGGTATAACATAAAGGACAAACACAGGAAAAGGACATTGGTTGCCAATATCTAATATATCTCAATAAGATACATATAATTGATCAAGTTGGATCACGAGCTATCAGAAAACGAAGCCACCTTCGACTCAGGGGGGATCCATGCTGTCAATAGTAAAAGTACACTTGTACAACGTAATCATCATCATAATCTAACATGTCCGCATCTGTGGGTCGTCTGGCACCTCCTCTTGCATTTAAAAAAAATATATATCCATTGAGTTAGCCTACTTTGACCCAACAGTATAAAATAGCCGGCGGCCATTATTGGTCCCAACAAAAAAAAGTCAATGTGCGTTTTGCCTCTTTTTTTTTTTAAGTTTAATTGTGTATTTTATCAACAAACATTGATATACAATGATGCATCTTGTGAAGAGTCTCAGGTTCAATCCTCTTGTACAACGTCTACCTGTAGTAAAACAGATATTCATGTATCCATACGTCGGGAAATGGTTATCCGTAACGGGTATCCGTAGGTCCAGTATGGAGGGTATTGAGCGTCCGCCATCTTGTCGCCCATCGTCGCAACGAGCAAGGCTACCAATAGCAGTTGCTGTGAAAACAAAGTCAAGTGATTATTATGGTCGTATCGAGGGTATATAACTTGAGGTATATAACACCTCTCTAGTCAGAGTTCCTGGCTACAGATCCAGAGGCCATGAGTTCGATCCCCAGCGCTTCAAAGCAGTAGGTCTAAAACAGGGTCAAGCTCAGCCTATTGGAGACACATGAGGAGCTACTTGAATAAATAAGTGGCAGTTCTGGTCTAGAAAACTGATATGAATGTCCAAAGGGTTCGCTGTGTTGAATCCCCTACGCCCTCTATCTACACTATCTTCGCCAACAGACGGCGGACGCTCTCGATTGTGGGCCAAAGCTTGTAGTTTAGTGAACTCTTATACAAAACCAACAACCCCAGATATATTTTATAAACTTTAAATGTATACTGTTCGAAAACAAAGTAGAACTACTTGGAAAAATATTTGGTAGGTATGTAAAGGAATTAAGATAATGAAGGGTGGAGGATTCTGCATATTGATTTGTTACACACCCTGTATTCATCACCAGACATTGTTAGGGTAATGGAATCTCACAGGTTAGTCGAATGTTATCAAGATCGACAGCAAGTTTTTATATTTGCTTGACAAATTTGTCCTTCACTATGAAAATTGGACCGTTACACTTAATTAGCAGGGCTCAGGCTTTGATGACCTACAAATGTTAAAAAAAAAATAGCCATCATTTGATTTAGAAGTTCTAAAAAATTACCTTCTTCAAATTTACAATAAAATGACCTAAAAACATGAACATAAGCTCGTACTGAATGCACACGACTAAATCAAACACTTGATTTACAAATGTAAGCTAAAAATTATCCATGCAATGAAATATTTTACAAATATCTGCTCCAGAAGTAATAGCTACCCCTCCCAACGCAACCCTCTCCAGTCTCACTAGGAATGTGTATTTTACAACTAAACAAGGAAAGAGGTTACAAAGTTATCATTATATTCTCATTCATACAACTGAGTGGTTTTATAAAATATTGATAGTATTTAGAAATATACTTGTACAACATGAATACCTTAAAATGAGTAAAAAACTACCCATCAATTTACATTCCCACCACCAGGGATCATGGACAGGTTTAATGTTCTTAAGAGCATTGTATGTGACGTATAATTAAAAAGATGACAGTTCATCAAAATGTAGGCCTTGCTAATTATTACCATACATACCACCAGATACCATAAGACAGCCATGTTCCTTTTGCCACTGACGCACAAAGCGCTGGTCCCTTTATTCAAATACCCCATTTGACTTAACGGTACATTCTAATATCAGGTGGTTTCCCTTTGTTCCGCCGGCGGAGCATTCATGATCCGGGGTCTTAATTACAGTTTTATTCCGTCAAACCTTTCATTCAAGCCCACATTTAATAGACAATTTTATTATGATACCTAGCCACGGTCAAAATACCTCGGTCATTAAAATCGACCATTGGACAGCTCCGACTTTTATGAATCAAGAAGACAATAAACAGATGAACAAGAATTATTTTAAATATTTATATTCACTAAACCTACTAAATAATGAACTATATACATTTTCACTACACTAATTAAATCATTATCTCAAATAATGTTATATTAAAAAATTTTAATGTATAATTAAACAGATTCAAATTATAAATAATAAAATAATACATTATAGCGACCTCAATATATTGGTTAATTTCAAGTCTATGAAATATCAATATAGATAATACTTATAGTTATTAATAGCACTTATAATATATCTATAATAATAAAAGGGAATGTCTGTGTGTGTGTTTGTTTGTGTGCGATGCCCAGCCAAATTTACGGCACGCAGATATCTGAAATTTTTAACATAGGTGGACGGAAGGGGGGTCCGAATGCACCTCGAAGCAGGATTTTTAGATTTTTAATTAGCTTTTTAATCGGGCTATTTAACTAGGCTATATTTAACAAACTTCTGAAGAAAATATTTTTAATCTGGCTTAGAAATAATTTTCAAAATGAAATTGTGCATCATGGCGGGGAATGTGGGGTGGGGGGAGGGGACGCTTATATAATTCTATACCCCAGTGGGTCATGGGCAGCACCGTGCGGGATTGCTAGTTAATAATAAAATTGTTACTATTTATCTCTCTGAATTGAATTAATCTCACTTCTCAATGGCCGATGAGGCAGGTATCATGTTCTCTTTGTCTTCCAGGTCTCGAAGAGGAGGTAATTATTCACCACCAGAACAAATCGACACGTTTAAAAGCACTTACAGTGTTTCTGGAGGAAAAACCGACTAACGGACAAACCTTGTGTTGCGGCAATAAACGTGACGTTCGTTCGAAGCAGAGGAACCGCATCTTTGGACAAAGAGGTCAGCTTCGTCTAGTCTGGTGGCTGGGAGGCCTGGGGTTCGGATCCTGGCTGGATTTACTCAAGTGTTTCGTTACTAGATATCGCCGCGTGTTCAGGTTATACACACATATGATAGTTACTCTTACGGGGTAGGGAGGTGGGAGGGGGCATTTTAGAGGTAATATACCCGCATTAGCGTGGAAGGAGAGTGGGAAAACTATTTATGATGAACCACTCTCAGTAGACCAGACCGAGATTCGAATATTTTACTTTATAGGTATTGTTTTTGTCGATCTCAATGGTCTTGTGGTAAAGTGCTCGCCTCAGGACTCGGATGTTTGTGGGTTCAAACCCATCCGGGGTCGACGGATTTTTCTTGAGTAATAAAAATCCGCAGCACAACTTCCTTCGGAGGTGAATTAAAGCCATCAGTCCTTGTCTATTGTAGAATGTTATTTAAAAGAACCCTGGAAGGTATGAGGAAATACCTTTCCCGGCAAAATTGTTAGGCCCTTTCACTCTCACTCATAGAAATTCTTGTCAGTTCATAAAGTGCACGTTAAATACCCATAGTAAATAAAAATGTTCTCGTCCTAATTAACAAACTGATGTTCTCACCACGGGATTTATAGCTGTGTGGGTTTTTACATCTTCTCACCGTGTTGATGCGGCTGCATTTTCTCCCTCCTCCCCTCCTCATACTCCCCCACTCCGTTACTATCCAGGGTGTTAAACGTTCAAATGAAACAAAACAATCTAATAAAATGTAAACCTGAGCACGGGACTCGAACCTGTGCCAGTCGAGATTGGCTCTGGAGACGACGTGTACCGGAGACGGTGTCGAATCAAAGGTCCCTGGTTCTATTCCTATGTCCAGATAGTCATTTGTCACTAGATTGAATTTACATGTAAAAGTGTGTGTTGAGCCACTCTTGCTTTAAGATGGGTTAAATAAGGTTGAATCAAATAGCCAGAGCTATTATTTATCAGGTGTCATTTTTCAATATTCAGAATATGATGTCTAGATGGAGTAACTCTCTCTAAAAGCATAAATAATAGCTCTGGCTATTTAATTCTTAAAATATGCACTCCCTTACAGTTATAATAATTGTACAAATGGCAGCAATAAGCCAACTACCAATTCGAAGGTGGCTGCGTTATCTGATAGTTCGTGATATCAATAAAATCATACATTTGTAGCCAACGATTTCCGCATGTCCATCACAGACTCTGCCTTAAAATATGAGTGAAGAATTACCCTGGGAACGAAACGAATCCTGGATAGCTCAGTGGTCAGAGTATTGGCGTACTAAGCCAGAGGTCCCGGGTTCGATTCCCATGTCCAAGTGTCAATTTTCCATTTTCAGAATAAATAAGGGAGGTCGCAAATGAACGTGTTATCGATAACAATAATTATCATAACAAAAAACTGTTGTAATTATCATGAAATATTTCCTGAAATTTAACCAAACGGAGACGGACCAAACAGGAACTAAAAAAGTCCTTCATTATTTCAGAAGACTTGCTTTTGACACGGACTGTATTGCCATGATGGATTATTGGCGAAGTTGGAACTTGACTAAGCCCTTAGTAGGTGCAGGTGTAGGCTTAGGCAGTTTTAGGGTATTAATATTGGTTTGACATCGAGTGGCGTACACAAGATTTTGAATTAGGGGGCGTGGAGATGTCATAAAACTATAGCCTTATTTTCCTACAACTAGAAAAGTATTTTTATTTATTTGAGGTAGATTTGATGATTATTTCCCATAATCTAATATAATTTTTTTCAAGCTTTAATGAATGTGATATTTTTATTGAAACTATCCAAATTAAACTGATTTTTCACGTCTATTTTCAAAATAAATCGATTATTTTTTAATATACTATATTTAGCTAAACCAGACCCAGACATGTTTCATGAAACAACAGTTTGGTAATATTATCAAAGAGAACGTTTTACGTGATTTGTTTGTTATAATATTATTTACATGGAGTTAATGCAATCTTTCATTAGTGGTTCAGTGTTTAGTAAAATATGTTTAAACCTTAAAAAATTTGCTCTGCTATGCATTTTCTTTCCGTTTCATTAAAATTGTTTGCAGCTTACTTTTATTAAATAAAACACAATTTTTAAGTGTTTAAAAAAGTGTATAAAGTTTTTATTGAACATATATATATATATATATTAAAATGTTTACAATTGTTTGCAATTATAAATGTTATCAACATTTTCAATAGCCTTAATATTTACATAAACAAGATACCATTATGTAATCCTATGAAAAACATTATTACATAGTTTCTAAATCTAAATAGTTTATATCTTATAGAAGGACAAAAAACATAGCTTTTAATCAAATTAATAGATTTAAAACATTTAATGTATTTTGAAGATTTTCAGGATAGATTTTACAAATATTTTTCATGTTAAACTTATATAATTTTACAAAAATTATTAGTGTTTGTGAATAATAAATAGAAATATATTTTTGTCCTAGTAGTAAATTCACAAAATGTACAAGAATTAGGTAGCAGTTATATAGCCGGTTTCTTGGTTAAGAAATGGTTTTTTAAAAAAATATTACTTTATTTTTTATAAATAGATTTTTCCTCTGGATTATTTGCCTTTTCCAGAATCTGAACGGTTTTATATTTGTTCGCGTTTAATTTTCTTAACCCCGCTGTCCTCCTTGGAAACCTCTTCCACCGCCGAAACCACCTTGGTTACCAAAACCTTGTCCACCTTGACGACCTCCTTGGTTACCAAAACCTCCTTGTCCACCTTGGCGACCTCCTTGGTTACCAAAACCTCCTTGTCCACCTTGGCGACCTCCATTGGTTACCAAAACCTCCTTGTCCACCCTGGTTACCTCCTCGACCTCCTTGGCTGTCGAATCCCCCTCCTAAACCTCCCTGGCTGCCAAAACCTCCAAACTGCGCCAGACAACTCACGGTCATTGTTGCCAACAGCAGAATAACAATCTGAAATACAAGAAAGCAACGATTGTCTTAACGAGTATTTGTCACTGGAGAAGCTACACTTTAATTTACTTATGAAGAGCCTTTTGGGAGAACATAAACACATAATTATCACTGCAATAAACCTTCACGTGGTGTCGGGCTCGATATAAATGTTTCATTTTTACAAAAATCTTCGTAGGTTGCTTGTCCTAAATTTAAAGAATGTCTCTCCTAAATTTTGTTAAAATTGGTACTCGCATTTGGCAGTAACAATACAAAAGAAAGGCGTAAGAGTTAAAACAGGACCTCGTCCCGTCTGTTAAATTAAACCTTGACTCCCTTCAGTTTTTATATCGCCATGAAAGTCTATTAAAATGGCGATTATTTTTGCCGACTTAATAAGTGTGAAATATCTTGAAGATGCCGACATTTCTCCTGCACCGGTTATGTTCGGCTGTTAATGGTCGGTTGGAGATTATACAGCTCCTTAGTGCAAGACAGGTACAAGCCACATGTTTCTGTTGTGGGAACTATACAATATCTATCATTTACACGTGTGTGATTCATTATAATACAGTAGAACTTTTTTAATTCCAAGTCCAGGGATATTAAAAGATAAATATAAGAAGCAACCATTTTCATGAGTATCGAGGCAGTTGGTACACAATAAAGTAATAGCCTCAACATATGTTTCATATGATCACACACATTTTATAAATGATATATAAAACATACATATACATGGTGGCTACAGACAGGGAAAACCTGGAAAAGTCAGGGAATTTTTGAATGACAGGGAAATGTCAGGGAATTTAACTAAAAATAAGGAAAAGTCAGGGAATTATAAAATATCCCATTAATTTCGAAACTAAACACTAAAACAAAAGTTAATAATACCTAAATAAAATAACATTTTAATTTTTAAAATAACTGATAAAACTGTTTATGTTTAGTAGATACAAATTTTTTTAATATCTGATCAAAAATAAATAAAACAAGTCATCATCCACCATTAAAAATGGAAAAAAGTAGTCGGGGAAAATTGAAAAATGTTGCCTGGAATACCTGGAAAAGTCAGGGAATTTTGTAAAATATGTTTTGTAGCCACCCTGATTTACAATAAATACCTATATAAAAAACAAAAGTTCAAATATAAAATATAAAAACACGGAAAAAATTAGTATACAAAAAGTATCAAGAGTTAAATCAGAAATGACAAAAGCGGATCCAACACATCCCCTATATTATGCAACCCACTCCCCACCAGTGCATAACTCTCCGCCTTTTCATGGGAGCGTTTTGACAGCACCCTTTCAAAAAAAAAGGCGTTTGTGCCCGCCTAAAATAAACCGTAAGTGTTTGCGCCGGTCGGCGAGTCAAAGCCTTGATACTAGCAACTGTGAGTCATTAGGAGGACGTTTATGACGTTTATTTGCTGAACGGTCCTGTTTCAGAACTAGTATGAAGGATTGTTGGTAGGTTAGGTTAGATTAGGTTAGGGTAGGTTAAATATATCTATTCTGCCGGGGGAAAATAAAACAGGAATTAAATGTTTTTGAAAGGAAATAGTATAAACAAATTTTGTAAATACAAACATTTACCTTCCTTAGAATAATAATAAGTACTGTTTGAATATACAGTGGGCGCAAAGACACATGGGTGCAACCAAAATGTAGCCCTTCTCGTCTACTATATGTCTTTAGGATAACCCAAACTTTGACTTTTCGGTTTAGTAGAGATTAAGTAAGGTTTGAAATGAGTACAGACTCGATGAAATTAACAATTGATACACTTCGAAATATCCAAATATTTCCTTCTAAAATAATAAATATTTTTTTTTTACCATTGATTTAGATATAAATTTCGTGGGGGATTGTGGATTAGAACTAGCCCATGTCGAATTACTGTTGTAATACTGGCTGTCTGAGGGTCTCCAGGGGATTACTGTTGTAATACTGGCTGACTGAGGGTCTACAGGGGATTACTGTTGTATACTGGCTGACTGAGGGTCTACAGGGGATTACTGTTGTATACTGGCTGACTGAGGGTCTCTAGGGGATTACTGTTGTATACTGGCTGACTGAGGGTCTCCAGGGGAT
>CABFWO010004616.1:0-24409 GCA_902155825.1 Timema genevievae
GAGATTTGTAACATTGAGTTAGAATAGGACCCACCCCCATGTTAACCTTCACGCGTAACTCTCTATTTTGATTCATATTGTTGTTATTAAATCTTGCAAATGATTTACCTTTTGATATGTTTGTTAGCTTACTCCCACTCCTTTTTATATTATTTGTGGTCGTAAATAAAAGGTAGTAGAGTGGGGTGTAACACATTTATTTAAATTTTCAGATCCAAATTTCACAGACATAAATTAAAAAAAAAATTTGCTTCTAACTCAGAAACCATTGATTTTAAAACAAAATCAGACAAAAGTTTTTTTATCTTCAATAGTCCTACAACTTTGCTACAATAAGTTTTCTATATGTCTTATAGTTTTGAAGGTACTTCAAAATTGGAGATATTTACGAGAGTAAATTCCTTAATATTCTAAAAACAAGCCTTGGGAACTATATGAAAACCCTACATACCAAGTTTCATTCCAATCTGTAACATTATTTTGGCTCCTGGCCAATGAATGGACAAACATACAGCATTTCAAAAAACAATTTTTTTAGTTCAGGGTGTTATGAAATGCCGACATCTATAAAAATCTTGAATTCGATTTTTCCAATGATTACATAAATATAAAGTAATATTAACGCTAGATTATTTGCAGAAGTTTTGTTTAAATATCAAAGAAAAAGGTTTGATAGTAAATATCAAAGCTGTAGTGTTGGTACTCCAATCCCTCGGACCATATTCTATCTCCGAATCCTCTATTTTTATATTGTCAGACTCCAACTCCCTCATAAATGGCTAATGTGTGTTAATTAATAATAACATATTTACTGTAGTAAAATTCTCCAATACAGATGACTTCATGGGAAGCTTCTTTGGCATTGTGAATTTATATTTGAATAAATTTGTCAATCCATATCACAAATATTGGCCCTAAAGAATAAATAACATATGAAATTAAAATGATACATCTACCTTATATCTTTATAATATTATAAGTTTTTATTTTGAAGTCAGAGTTGGTACATTTTTACCGACTCGGACTTCAACAAAAATTTCTACCGACTCCAAAGCCCTGGTAAATATGGATAAAACAAAGTACATGACTTTATCTATAAACCCGATTTTCCAAATAAATGGATTAATAGAGATCTACAACACATGAATTGAAGAAGTTGACAAATTTAAATACCTGGGACCTGTGCTGAAATCCAAGAGTTTTCTTATAGCAAAATTTATGCAGGTGATTCTTGCAATTATTCAATTTGTAAGCTATTGTCATCTTGTCTTCTGTCTCTAAACATTAAACTGAGAATAAACAAAACTATAATCCTAACCGTTGTTCTCTATGGGTGTGAAGCGTGATCTCTCTGTGAATAAAGTACTAGGAAGGATATATGGGCCTAAGAGGCATGAACAAATAGGAGACTTGAGATACTTACATAATGAAATACTTTATGGTTTATTTACATTTCCGAACATATTGTGGGTAGTCAAGGTGCACAAGTTGGGGTGGGGGGAGAGAGCAGAGGGGGTCACGTATCATGTATGGGTGATGACATGCGTGTACACTAAATTTTAGTAAGGAAACCTTAATAATAAATAGCGAGCTTACTTTCGTTCAGCCATGAACTTTCAAGTTCCTTAAGGCCAAAGAATTAGTTATATACAAATTATGAAATAGTTAGGCCCCTACTATATAATGTATTTATATTAAGTTAAATAAAAGTATTTGAAAATGTATACAGTATACACTCAAGAGTTTCGCTGCACTTCTGGAGCCAGGTTGAGTCCATCAACACTGGGGTTCGCTAGTGTCAATGCTCAGTGATAAAAGCACTTACAAATGTACACTTGTTAAATAAATCACTTTTAACATTTCATCATAAAGGGACCATTGTAATCATAATGGGCAGTCTGCGTAGGCTCTTTGTGAGGTAGGATTATGTGAAGAGGGGAGTTGGGTCTCTACCTGAACCTAGCTTTGTGGAAGCCGGCTGATTGACGAGAGATGGATATGTGTGTCCTCTCACTAGTGAAACCATGTTTAAAATGAGCTTTTTATTTTTATTTAAATGCCCCTTGAGGGCACCTAGTGATACCCGTGTTGAAGGACTCAAACTCTCCCATGGAGTGCAGCCATTTTAACTTGGGAGCTGTGGGTCTGGTGTTCACCTTGCCAGTGATCAAGGCAAATTTAATGAAACAAAAACGTATTTGATATAGTGCTTGGAGTTGTTAGGCACCTGCTTTGGTTGGCATGCATACTAAATGCCAAGCTCGTCTATTCTGGCTTGCCTGTTACAGTGAGGTCAAGGTTTAAATCCTGACCAAGATTATTGAGTGTGTTTCCTCCTAAATGGCTTCTCACATTCCTACCATGAAAATCCGAATAAATTTCATTCATCATTCTTACCCCATTAGCCTAGTTCAATTCAGATAGCCCGGATGAGAAGGTAGACAGGGCAGCAGTATAAAATAAAATTATATGAATAATATAGCTAAATAAGGCCCCTCCCCTATATATTTGGTCTTTAGATGTACAGTAAATATTTGAACCCAGATACAAAGCTAATAAGAGGAATTGTTTCTAAATTCACCTAAATTTAGATAGACTTCCTTTTAATTCTACCTCCTGGATTTCCTTCTTATTAGTGTAAAAATATGTCTATCCCAGACAGGTAATAGAACACAAAACAAACAATTATTTTAAATATATCATTTGCACTGTGTCTTACCACCTGCTGCCCAGTCTATTCACATTTAATCTCACTAATGGGGTAAGAATGAGTAAAGTAGAATTTTAGAGGAAATGTATCCCATTTTCGTGCAAAGAGAGTGGGAAAACATTTAGGTAAAACTGCCCTCAATATGGCTCTACCCGACCTTTCCATCACTGGTGAACCAATTTTGGCAAGCTCCCACTGATGCAGATTTATTTGATATCTCTCTTGAAGATTTATATTATAACCGTGCTTCTGTTCACCAGTTGAAAATGATAAGTACTATATTTTGATAATTGATTTTAATATATGTCTGCTACCTGTATGCTATGTTTGAGTGTCCAACGTGTTTATCAACTGCTTGCATGCCGTCACATTTTCAAGTTGTGAAAGAAAATAATGATGAACAAGGGGTGTTTGTTTACTGAAAATAACTAGATAAAATTTCATTGATATTTTTAAATCTTTATTAGTTTTTGTACACATTCAGAATTGATATATACATGCAAAAATTTCTTAAGTGAAGTGAAACATAATATAGATTAACACCACAAGATAGATAACATCTATTTTAAAATCCTTACATTGTGAAGGCAAAAATCAAATGTCTAATGGTTCTGAACTAATCCACCGTATATTTCAAATAAATTAAAAATCTTTACAAAGTAGGGCCTAAGAAAAAAAATTAAATAAATAATTACAGGCTGAAAAAAATATAATTTTCCTATGCAATAGTAAATATTTAATAGTTTAAAAATAATTTAGGCTATTTTATTGCAATCTTTACACACTCATCCATAGCAAGTAACCACTCCCATGGTAAAGGGGTTAGTACATCTGGCTACAAATCTAGGTGTTCCAGGTTTGATTCCCCTCTGGTACCATGGGTAAATTTCCTGAACGAGGAACTATACCTACTATACGAGGAACGAGGAACTATACTATACTATACTATACTATACCTGGGGTTGTTTTAAATAGGCTTAAGTTAGGTCAAGAGCTTCTACTGGTTACAGACCCTCATATTCACTATCACCATCACTTCATCTCATCAGACATGGAAAGAGCCTCCACAGAAAAACTGTGTGATTAGTACTTTCAGGCTTTCCCTCGGCATTTGGACATTAGTACTGGTTAATCTTTCCACAAATTGGGCTACGAGTTATGGGGCCCAGACGTGTGTATATATATATATATATACACACACATACAAACACTGTGTTAAAAGCTTAGACTTACCTAAAGAAGTTTATTAGCTATTTGTTTGTATTTAATTTTTTCCCCACACTGTTATTCATGGGATTTAAAGTATCATGCCCACAAAAGATTGAATTGCCAGTTACATAAAGTTCAAGTATACCNTTAGAGGAAGGGTTGACCTCGGTGGTCTTAGGGTAAAGTGTTCGCCTCAAGACTCAATGTTTGTGGGTCGACAGATTTTTTTCGAGCAGTAAAAATTTGTATCATAACTTCTTCAGAGGATAAGTAAAGCTGTCAGATGTCAATTATGGCATGTAAAAGACCCCTGGAAGATATGTGAAAATAGCTTTCCCGGAAAAATTGGTAGGCCCTTTAGCGCTCACTCATTGAAATTCTCATGTGCGGATATAATCAGTCTGTTCAGAAGTGCACGTGTTTTTCCCATCTTAACAAACCTTGTCATAATCTCGAGGTTAGAACATACTAATAGTATAAAACACATTAATTAATGCTACTCTTTGTTTTTCTTATAGTTAACTGTGCATGCAGACATATCAATATGGTAAGTATCATTACATATTCTCTATTTTACATTACATTTAAAAATTCACATTGGTGGGCATGGTGACACTACCTCCATGCAAATGTGGGTGCATTTCCTCTAAATTAAACCTTTCTAGTCCTTAACACATTAGCGTAATTAGTACATAGGTGTATAACCTGAACGGGTAGTAAGATGCACTGCTAAGAAAAATAAATAAAAATAATACTCTTTGTATACATACACTCCCTCATAGCACCGATAGCAATACTCGCCAACAGAATTAAATTTACCCACTTCTAAGAGCAGGCTTAGTTCCTTGATTTTCACACACTTAAAGTGGCTCGAAAATTCCCATTTGTAAACAAAAGTAAGGAAATAATAGCGTCGAAATTTATGCTCCTCCCAAACCCATAAACTTAAATTTCTGGGTGTGCAACTAAGCTACTAGCTTTTAATATTTCTGATTCCCTTATTTGAAAATAACACAAACACTTGCATTTAAATGTCACTACCATGTGTTATGATTGTGTTTTTTATTTGTCCTCCACATCTTACTGCATGTCAGGGTTATATTAATTTTTTTCACTAACAAGGTAGAGATGAGAAAGGTAGAATTTAGAGTAAATGTACCCACATCTGCATAGAAGATGAGTGTAAAACCATTTAAGAAAATATACCACTTTACAGTTTGGAACCGTATAGTCCCCGGAAAACCAGAGAATGATAGTTTTGTATGGGTTTTTTTTATATCCACTGTGAAATATTGTTATCAAAATTAAATTTAATGATATTTTTAACTAAAAATAAAATGGCTTAAAACTTTTGCCACTTAAATTATTTTTAGTAAAATGCTTAGTTATTCAATAATATTTTTGTCTAAAATCATAGTTTGGAAAGCTTCTGGTTTAAATCAGTACTTTGTTACATGCTTATTTTAGATTATTTTAAAATATATTCTATGCATATTAGCATTTTAATTTATAACCTCAGCCGATTTTGTTCACTATAGCTTTTATTTTGTCATTAATCTTTTTGATATCACAACATTGACTGATACTTAACTCAGAATGTCAGCGTAAAATACATGCATGATATTAATGCTATAGCTAAAATAAAATTTTAGGGTGGGAGTTTGGGGGGCATAGCACCCTAATTGCTGTAGGAGAAGAAAATCTATAAACATTAAACATTTCTAAAAGCTACCTGGGGACTTTCTTTTACAGTAATTAAGATAAGTTTTAAATAATATACTTTTTTTTTTGGTTAGTGTATAACCTGAATGGGTAGTAAGTAAGACATGGTGCTAAAAAAATACCTTTTTTTTGACTTGCACAGTAAATAATCATTCACATGTACCAATATTTTTTAACCCCTCTTTGATTAATAAATAAAGTATGTGGAAAATATATTAAAATGCTTAGGAAACAGTATATAAGGAAAATTATAACTATTATGAAGAAATTTGCTATTTATAAATTAGCTAATTACAGTTCTCATATATATACATTTTTAATGAAGGAGGAAGGAAAATGTTCAATGAAAATGCAGTTAATATTCAAAGCACTAATTACACATTTGAATATATTTATTTGTATCTAAAACACCTTTTAGGATATTATTTATGTCTATCATTACATTTAACTGAAGCTAGTTATAGGAAAATGTGAAGTTCAAAATAAATAGTAACTCAAAACCATTCATATGATTTACAAACGATTGCATACCCAGTATATTTATTTAAAAAATTCATGTTTAAAAACAATTTTGGGTGTTAAGGTGTTGATAAAATATTACAAAATATGTTAGTATCATATTTTATCTAATATACCAATAGTTTTGACAGAGTTTGTCTATCTTATAGTCAGGAAATTATTTACAATAGTCTCTAACAATTTGTAGAATAAACTTTTTTGGATACCCCCTTTTTTTTTGTGAGTACCTGATTGTAGTCTGTCATCATTTTAATACACCTTTATGATGCGTTATTCACAACTTTTAAATGTGTTACTGTTTCAAGTCCTTTCAGATATGTATCATCATTTTCTATAACAGAGGATCACAGGAAAGAGAATCGGTGCAAATTCCAAACCTACGGGAAAAAACAAATCAGAAATATCTCTTGAGCTGCAGCTAAGAGTGTCTTGGGGCAGCAATGCAATTCCTTTCATATCGTGGCAAGTCATGTTCCCCTTGCGTTTGCGGGCGTAGGTCATTTTTCTCTTAATATTAGTGGAGATTTTCTTGTCAAAAAATGCTAGCGCGGGGGTTTCAGGTGTAAGGGACCAAGAATGCCCACAAAATTTATGCAGTGTCACATAAGAAATCAAAGTATGCATTTTTGCATATGATGCAAGGTTCTGGAAGAAAGTTAGATCTTGGTTTGGAGCTTCTGATGCTATGTGGGAAAAAAACCATGCTTTAATGTACACTGAGACAATAAACACGCACAAATCTCGTAGTACAGTCATATCTTTCCTACTCAGTTGAAATAAGAATATTTTCAAACTGTAGATGGCTTTAGACATCCATCTAGCATGATGCATTGCTCCTGGGGCTCCAAAGGTAATTTCTCAAGGAGATACCTCACCACAGAGTTCTCTGTAATCCTCCCTGCTGTGCTCATTACACAGAGCCTCCATAACAAACAAAATAACATCTTCAGCAAAATCTTGTAACTTCTCCTTTACATGTGGGTATGTTGATCCAGGTTTTAAATGCAGGATAATGACGGAGCTCCAGTTTTGTTGAAAACTTTTAAAAAGGAGCACATCAGGACCAGATGTCTTATCACCGATCTTTATCTCAAACACACTTCTTAGGATAATTTCATGAATATGGTATATACATCAAAATATAATAAGTCTCTGCCAAGTCTTTGTTCTAGAAGTACACATGCTTCATGCAGACGTCACATGTTCGATAATGTTGTGTCGCAGTACTTTGTTCGTAAGACCCCATTCTTCTAAATCCTGATACACAACCTCCACACAATTTGATCAGAGTCTGGACCTATTAGGTATATTTTAACGCCATTAGACACTAGGTACACGTAATTGAATGATTAGAACAAGACCTACTTTGTAACACAGAAACCATAGAACGGCCTCCCCAAAAACCCACACTATTTGAAATTCCCCACAAAACGGGGGATTCCCCGCAACCTGTCATTGCTGGTGGGAATTGTAATAGATTTATTCGTTCAAACAAAAGGATGTACCTAATTGTAGATTATAAAATGCTAAAATCCCTGGTTACCCCCTCTGCCCCTGCACTGTTTGTGTTTTGTCAAGATAAGATACAGGATTTGACACACCTCAGTCAGGCTTGGAACATTTAGGGCGTTGTGGCAAGCAATAAACCTAAGTGCTACAACCCTGCTCTTAAAGGGATCCTGCCGACAGATAGAAAATGATTTTTTTTGTTTACTTCACGATTGTTGCGGCACTTAGGCACGGGTTCCTTTCTTCCAATTTAGCAAAATACTTAACACAATATTTTGTTGCATAGAGGAACGAAACTGGGAGGTGCCATACACCAAAATTCATAGGTTGTAAATTAAGGACCACACTAATATATATATATATATATATATATATATATATATCACATAAATTAAAGAATGTAGGTAATTATAGTCTATTAATAGATCTCTTGTTTCATCAATGCTCCATGGTGAAGAATGCTTAGGCACTATGCCTCAATGAACCCGCCTCGGCGGCGTAGTTGGCTAACGTGCCAGTCGTGTTGAGTCAGACCACCGAGGACGGGGAGATCGAGGTTCGAATCTCGGTCGGGTGAACTGGGGGTGGCTTTTCCTAAATGGTTTCCCACTCTCCCTCCGCGCAAATGCGGGTTCACTTCCTCTAAATTCAACCTTCCCATTTCCTAATCCATTAGTGTAATTAGTACTTAAGTGTATAACCCGAACGGGTAGTAAGACGCGGTGCTAAAATTAATTAAAAATTAATTAATTAATTAATTATGTCTCAATGAATTGACTAATCATCTCTATTAACTTCTTGACTATGCCAAAGTAACTTAATACTAACATGGTGTGAAATAAGGTGTGGAGTGAGGTATTCTGACTTTTAAAAGTGCAATTCCAAGTGTTAACCTTTAGCCTGAGTTAAGAGCTTTAAAAATTATAATCAATTCTTACATTTCAGAATGGGGGCTATTAGTTCAAAGCTTTTTTTGTACCTTTATTTTTGATATTGTTTAAATAATAAAAAAATATTAATCCACAAACAAATAGAGTTTTGGGGGAGGCTTATTTCTCAAATTCTCTTCCCTACTAGCTAAGATCTTGGCTTTTATTAATATATATAAATAGTTTTGTTAAAGGGATGGATCACCATGGGCGACAAGCGCGTTGGGTTTCCAAGGTGAACTCTTTCGAATCAACTAACAAGAAAACTATAACTATTTTTTTAAATTTAGCTTAAGAGTCACAAATAAAAGTGAAATCCAACCCACATTTCTAAATATTTGGAGACTGCTGGTCTAAGATGCTAGGAATATCTCATTGCACTACATTGCCGTTGGAAAACAGATTGACATTTGAATCTTGGCAGGATCCACTGAAGTTGTTTTTCTGTGATTTTTATCGTCCCCCCTCCATTGTGATATGTTGAATTACCTCTAAGTTACAATGCATATCTTAAGCCATTATTAACCTTTGTGTTAAACATAGCGATAGAAATAGTAACAAACAAGTTGTTATAATTACCTATTATTATTAGGGGAATTTAATGTACATTTTCTGAACCAATTGCTTATATCATCAAAACATTTATAAACCAACTTAAATCTATAACAAACACAACATCCAGCTGTAAAGGGGGAAACCTAAATTTCACCAATGATATTTTTTCGGCAATGTCCATGATTGAACCCAGAAACCGACAAACAAATTTAATAAATAATTACATAAACAAAATTTTTTGTTGTTATTAAATATCTTCAGAGCTATTATAGTACTCATTTTCAAAAAGTGAGATAAAACAGAGTGTAATGACTGTGGAGGTATCTCACTGCTACCAACCTATTACAAAATTGTATCTATCATAATTCTAATAAAATTGACTCCATATGCAGAGGAAATAGCTGGAGATCATCTTTTTGGATTTAAACAAACTAGATTAACAATGGTTCAATTTTTTTTTACTCAGCAAATAATAGAAAAAATAAAAGAAACAAATTATACAAAACATTAGTTAAGTTTGGGATACCCCAAAAAGTTGTCAAGCTAATTGAACTATGTTTGATAGTTATACCATTTATAGGCATGGCATAATGTGTATAAAGTCTCCCTCCCCCCTCCCCAAACTGTTCTGAATGCATTACAATGAAAATTTAGATACTTTCACAACCATGATAAAATAATTATTGTAGTTGATACGTATGTTATTAATAAGATACCTTGTTGCAAACTATCATTTATTTTCTCTGGTTACTATATTTTATGAGGATAGTTAATTTTAATGATTAGATAGGCCTACCAAACACCATAACATAAAAATTTAGTGGCTTAAACTTTGCTACAGTATTTGAATTTTGCATGTGTGACGATACTAGCGCTTTTAGGCCATTATAGTTGTGTTTGTTCACCTTAACTAAAGAGTAGACAAACCCGTGTGTCTTAGACCTTGGTCAATAGTAACTTCGAACATACGTATTTAGAAGCGATAGTTGATACTATTTAATAAATATGATACACCTTGCCAACCAGTAACACCACAACAAACTATAACAAATGTTTTCAAGGCAACATAAACATATTTTAACTTTCCTTATATCATAGAAGGAAAGGTTGAGGGAAATAGGAGCTTCGGGAGGAGGAGGATTCAAATATTGGATGCCTTAAAGGAAAGAAGAAAATTATGTGAGTTGAAAGAGGAGGCAGAGGATGGGGCCGCATTGGCGGTTTAAGTTCACTGACAAATGAAATGGACCGATCATAAGCCAAAAGACATAATAACAATATCATCGAAGTCAGTAGAGATCCCATCACAACTTTGTTGTTCAATATAACCTGAAATATATTTAAGAAAATAAAATCTACTTTGGTCAATTAGCTATTTATATTACACTGTATTTTTGTTTTGTTTTTGAAAACTCATATTAGTAGATAGTTTTTTGTTTCATTCAGTACCATTGCCATTGGGGTCATAGTTGATACAAAGCTTAAATACATTTGTTTTCTGAACTTTTTATATTGAAAATCAATTTTTTTTACATACGATAAGTACCATTTATTTTGTATGATTATAAATACGATACATTTAAAGTTTATAACATTACCAAAAAATATCAGCATCTACAGTACATAAAATTGAAAAAGCATTAGAAAATGCATTTATTTGTTGGTACTTGCTTGCATATGCTTTTAAAAGCTATAACAAGCTTTTGGATTGATTAAGATGGCTGTCAAGATTTCATCAAGTACACAAACTGATTTACACAAATATCACATATACTATTTAGTAATTCCGAATCGCGCAGACAAATTTGGAATCTGATAAATTGTCACCTACAGTAAATGTTTTCGGGCTATAGACAAACACATTACCAGATGCTCATATTCACATGAGAACATCACAATGGATGAGTAGAATAGTATGTCATAACCATTTAAGTATTCACAGGGAAGGTAACTATTACACCTAGAGAGATGATAGAGTGGTCCTGATCTTTTGAATTACATGGACGAAAGTGGAAGGAACATTACTGCAGCCAAATTTTTCACAAGTCTTGGCCTAGCAATAGTATTTGAAAAGAAACAACTATAGTATGATTTTGGTGGAAAGAACAGTAGAAGTTAGTTACCAAAGTTACTAAAACAATTTTAATATATTCATACATCATATCATGCTATCTGCAGCTGTCACTTTTGATAGATATTATCAATAACTATAAAATAACACACATAATTTAGTAAAATGTTATCAATGTTGGCCTCAAAGAAATATATTTAAATTTTCTCTACTGTTCTTCCAACCAAAATCAGAGTATAACACTACTGGGTGTATTAATATAATAGCTTTCCTAGTTACCACTGGAGTTCACAACTATTAGAGGTAGAAAAGTGTACTTATATCTGTTTTGACTAAGAATTCAGCAACAATTGAATCATATTGTCCATAGTAAAAAAGTAATGTGGTGACTCTTTAGTACCATGCATTATTCAGCTAAAACAGAAGAAAGAGAGAGAGAGCCAACACTGCTATAATGCAACAGAGTCAGGAGTTGACACTGTGGCAAAAGAAAGTTGGTTTATATGTATCTTTTGTCTACTATGGTACTCAGTCCACTTTGGTATGGTTAATAAGATAGGGTCATAGTGTAATCAGTCAAGGTAAGACTACTATCTTCCAGCGTAAATGAAGGGTACATAACAAAACAAATTATGACAAGATGGCTGATGGTGTTGTTCTCCATGTGTTGAAATAAGTGCCCTAAATTATTTTGTTATTTGAATACACCTTCAGGGCTCTTTTAAGAAAATGTGAGGCCCTGGGCAAAACAATTTGAGGCCCTCCTATTTTACGGCAGTTTTTCGATTTTAGCATTTAAACATTATAATATATTGGTACATACTTGGTACTTAATAATTTCTCATGTTTCATGGAATATTGATCAACCCATTAAATGACTGTACTTTATTAAAGGCATAAATCAATCCAATTAAGTTAACAAAAGTGAATTCCTCTTTGCACCATTGCAATGTTAGTTTTCTGTGAACAGACAGTGGTAGCACAATGGTGGTGTATTCTACTATACTGCACCACATTACTCGAATAACGTAAATCTTAAATTACATAAAGATGAGGTTTTCAGGAATCTGTAATGGAATCCTATCACTAAGTGAATACTTATTGCTGTTAATTGTCTGTACACTATTTGATGCGAAATTTAGAATATTAACTGTAATTGAACTAAAAAATATTGGGAAAAATGTGGCCCCCTGGATTGTGAGGCCCGGGGCAATTGCCCCCCTCCCCCTAGACGCTTCCCTGTACATCCGAATCAAATTCAAATCACAAAACAAATTAAAAGAGAAAGGTATTTCAAATGGAATTGGGTAAATCTCAAAGCGAAACAAACAGCAATGTGCTGCTATTTCTTAAAGAACCATAGCACCTCAAATATTTGCAATGCATGAACAATTTTAATAATGGGATCAATTTTATCAGATAAAAAGCATAATAATTAGTGCAATAAGTGTATGTCTTTAATTTAGAAAACTAGTTATTGATTGTTTGAAAATATTGTGATAAGGATTGAAGAAACAAATTATTGTGTTATGTGTTTTCTAAAGAAACTCGCTGTAGTCATACAAGTTGTATTCCATATAATTTTTTGGTATTTAAAAAATTAATAATGTTAATTAGTGTTTATGTTCAAAGTAACAAAATCACAACACTTTAATTAAATATATAATACTATGATAACAATTCAAGTACTTAATTGATTTAGGCCAGTGACCACAATAGTATTCATTGAAACAATTTTTTTTTTAAATATAGTTAATAAAATAGTCTGGAAATTAATTTAATTAAAAATCAGTTGGACCAAAATCAACAGGCCTAAAAATTAATTTAACCTAAAGTCAATTGGACTAAAGTCATTGGCCTAAAAATTAATTTAACTCAAAGTTAGTTGGCTTAAAATCATTTGGCCTACACTTTAGGCCGACCGATGTGAGCCCTGAACAAATTATTATGATATGTACTGTATTATCTGAGCTGTGCCACATCAGATTAGAGGCACAATTTCATATTTGATAGGGACACACACATTGAATTAAAATACGGGAGAGTTGCTAGTCTAGAGATGATTTATTATTTGGTGATGGTGTTTGTGAGAGGGGCGAGGGAGGGGGGTACACTATTTAAGTTAAAACTTGAGATAGTTGCTATTATAGAGATACCTACTTAAACTATTGAATATCATATACATACATCTTTACAGAACTAACAAGTTTGACATAACACCTTTCAATGAGTTATAGACATGAATCTTAAAACTTCCTGCACCATTTATTTAGAACAGAAGGCATTGTCTCAAAATATGAATGTCATCGTAAGCTAGGTGACAATCCTATGACTTTAAATATTTCTTAGTTGCCACTATGTGTTTGTGTTTCATTCTAAATTTGGTACACTCTGTTGGGTATGTTAGTCTTCTTTAGGCTCCTTAAACATCAAACATTTAATCATTATGATTTAAAAGTAGTTTGATGTGTTGGAGTTATCTAAGACGGGTATTTACAAAAAATGGTTTCCATAAATGTGTACAAATAGATTAATAAAACGAATAGAGTTTTAGCAGTTTATGTGATAAAGCCACTTTCCCTGCCCTTGCTCCCTGGCTACATTCTTTGTCTAGTTTATCTATCAACTTATCAACCGAGTTGACATAGAGTTACTTGACTGGGTTGGCTGCTTTCAAAACGTAACTCAATCGGAATATTATTTTTAGGTGAATCTAGTGTATCATGCTTTTGTAATTAAAACAAATAAAACTGTTTGTATGCACATGTTTGAATAATTGTGTGAATGAAAGAATGAATGGAGATAATCTAACTATTACAGTTAAATTTAGTCATTTATAGGTACTTTTGTTATTATAAGCTTGATTAGTTTATGTTTTGGTTAAGTGTAAGACAAGGAAAATTAGCCTTAACTTTGCCAAAAATTATTAAAATAAATATTAATGTTGAATAAAACTTGTAAGTAAAATGAATCACAAATTATCTGTACATGTTAAGTGTGTATTGAACAAAGCTACTAAACTTTCATAGGGATCAATGAGTCTTAACATTAATTTTGTTTTAACTTCATTTTACATCTCTACATTATGTAAATATTGTGTGTTTTTTTTTACTTTCTCTCGACGCCCCGTAGAAAAAGTATTGTAATTGTATAAGAAAATCGAATTCTGATGAATGAATTTTGATAAATGTCGACGTTTCATGACCCCTGAAACCAAAAAGTGGTTTTCGCAACAACGGCTGTTTATGTGTATGTCTGCCTGTCTGTTCTTCGGACTAGAGCCAAAACTATTTTACCGATTGGGCTAAAACTTGGTATCTAGGGTTTTCATAAGGTCCTCCCCAAGAGGTTTTTGGAATTAGATATCTAATCCTAAATTTAAGGGTAGTTTACTGAAGGACACAAATAGAAAAAAAAAATCTATTTTCTTAAAATTCACTCTAACGGTTTTGATTACTTTTTATATCTAATCACAGTTTATCATTATAAACAATATGGCAACTCTCATTTTATCATGAAGATGACTTTGAGGGTACTTAACATGTGAGAAATTTTCCAATTTTCATCATTTCTCCGTAAATATTTGAGATACGAAATAACTTTTCATTGTAAATTTGTAGTACTATTAAAGACAAAAATATGTTATTTGAAATAACATTTTATAAAACCAATATTTTCTGAGCTATAAACAAATCTGTATAGTTTTTAATTCAGGTCTTTGAAAATGAATTTGATTCTTATGATCTTTGGTAATACTAAAAATACTTAGCACCGCATCTTACTACCCATTCAGGTTATACGCTTGCTCTTTGGTGGACAGAGATATTTCTCTTTTCTCAATTTGTCTGTAACATTGTTCCTAGTTCCTAATTCCATAGAGTAAGTAAGTGTCTATTATTTCATTTATGATCTTTGGTGTGGTGTTTCTACAACAATGTATAGACCTATTTTGTTTCACAAATCTTAAGAGATTTTAGTAAATGTATTTTTTAAGATAAAAGCGAGAGAAAGTCTTTGAGGTGCACCATACCATTTTTGAATGATATACAAAATGGTATAAATGATCATATTAGTCCAAATCTTAGTTGGACACTTTTATCATTGATTTTAGATATATTAAATTAACCTTCAATTAATTGCCATGGTCATTTTCAAATATAAATACTATCATAACTTACTTTTTAAGCATTGTTTAAAAGTTTGTATTGAAATTGTATATACATAAACATTGAATAGCCAATACATGTTGAACAGTCAATAAATCAATGGCCAATACAATTCTATTTGCAAATATAAACTTATATTTTTTTCTGATTTAACACGCTCAACTTTATCAGAAAACTTAAAGTTAAAATATCACCATTATCAAGTACAGGGGCTGTTTTGTCTTCCAAAAACAAAATGATCATAAGAAAAAAGCCGACATGTTCATATTTTCTCAAACATTCATAGTAAAAGTGCTTTAAAATTTTATATAGCCTTAAATATTTTTAAAAAATTCCTTATCTAAGTGAAATTATTTTTCAAAAACATATTTACAGTTAAATTTAATGTGAAGTATTGTATTCATACACGCACTCGTGTACGTTCATATGTAATCAAAGTGTCTAGTGCAGGTGTTCCCAAACTGTATGTCGCTACGGTGGTCTTGGTCTGGGGCGTTGAAGCTATAAAAAAACTAAAACTTATAATGTATAGTGAAATGCAACATGCAAATTTTTGACACATATACTCATACATATTTTAAAGAATGGGATAAATCATACCAGAAAACACAATATTTTGTTGTAACAGTGCTTCCTTCATTTGCGTTCCGGATTCTAATGCTCCTTGAAAACTTAGCTACCCAGACAACCCAGAATTAAGTAAGAAAGCTGTGAAAGTAATTCTCCCTTTTGCCATATCCTACCTTTGCGAGGCATGAGAAGGAGATCTGTGTAGCTGTATCGAACATTGTCCCCAGATTCAATATTTTGAGTGAGGAGAAATAAGCTCATCCATCCCATTAAGACGCATATACCTCTATTTGGTAGTTTCTAAAATTACTGTAAAAATGTGAAACCCAAATGAAGAGCGCTATCATTGTGAAAGATGTTTATGAATTTGCTGCTGTTTGTATTAAGAGTCATATCATTTTCAATGTGTTTGTTCTTCCAAAACAGGTTTCATTTAAGAATTTTCCTCGTTTTTAAACATTAGTGAAAAAGTAAAACTGAAATCATAAAATACAGGATGAGATGTTTCACCATTATGATCAAACTGTACACGTGAAATCATGTACAACATAAATATGTCTACTCTATTCCTTCTTTTTCATTTATGTAATTTTGTATTTTTACCTTTAAAAGAATACAAGCTAGTAATATTAATGACAATTCTCTTTTAAAAAAATTCCACCAAAGTGAATTAGAGCAATTTTTTTTTTAATATTGGGTACAGGGGTGTCGAACGGAAAATCTCTCAATTGAAGGATGGCGGGGTCTCAAAATATTTGAGAACCCCTGGTCTAGTGCTACTATGTGGCAGGGTGCTCTCTCTTATGTCTGGCAATGTGCTTTATTTAATGATTATATGCTGCTATGTTTGATTATGTTGCAGAGAAATGTGTTAATAAGGTGCCATTATGCCCTCATGGTATGTCAGTAGCCATTCTTTTGGCCACCACCTCCATACCCGCCGACGGCAATACTGCCGTACAAAGATGACAGATGAGGGGGAAGGAGATTCAGATGCCGACAGTTTCATTGAGCTGGATCGAGATTCTCATCAATTATTGGATGTTACTCAAACCAAGTCTCGAGATGATCACAACATTTATAAAGAATCAGAGAATATCTGGACCATCTCAATCCAAGTGTTTATTCCTTTCTTGGTTGCTGGGTTGGGCATGGTTGGTGCTGGCCTTGTCTTAGATGTTGTGCAGGTAAATGATAGGACCCATTAAGACAACATTTTATAACAAACTTTGTTTATGCATAAAAATACCAAATAAAAAGTGCAAAATAAAACTTTTTAAATATTTTATAAGCACTAAAAAAACATAATTACAAACTTGAAATTGGTTGTTTTTGTGTCAACTTAAGTAAATTATGATGGCATATAAAGAGAAACAAATTTGGAACTGTAGACTTACTTAATGCTCTGCTAGATAATTGAAAAAATCATTCATCCAACACTTGGTATTTTATAGAGGGCACACAAAGAAAAAAAAAATTTAAATGACACAACTGTAAAATTTCATAAAAAATCAACAATAGGTTGAACATAAACATCAACGATACAAAATCAAGACCCTAAACAAATACAACCATTCTGGCTTACACAAACTAAATTGTCATCTCCAAGCACCCTTGGCTTCTACCCAGGCCCATTTTCAGTGTTATTATAGCATTTGTTCAAAACAAAATTGCCACCCTAAAAAACTCTTTTCATTATCATTAATGTAATTACCACCAAATGGAAGGTATCTGACAGTTTAAAAAGTTATTATATTTGATCTATATATTCTTATTTCAATATGTTATACAGATGTCACTTCTCACAGATATTTTCACTGCCAATAAAATAATAATAGTAATAAAATGAGAAAATTACATACTTTTTTTAAAACAGATATTCTAAAATACTTTTTTTGCCACAATTAAACTAAAAATTAATTGTATAGTTAATTTTTAACAAATTGAACACCAAACTTTTTTATTTATTTCCAATATTATTAACCTATGTATGGCATATTAACTTACTTTATTGGCCAGGAATATAGTAACCTCTCTTCATTTTTACTCCAAAGCCATACCAGCCTCGAAACCACCAAACTTGTTAGGAGTCTGCACATTACTTGTTTGTTGCACTTCACATATTGCTCTTAATTTAAAATTCATATCGTAGCTTCTTCTCATTCCTTTGTTTACTTGAGACACCGAGGAAGCCTTCTTTTCAACATGATCACTCACTCGCAGATCTGCCATGGATGATTTTTTAATATCAGTAACATTGGCCGACTGAATCACAGCTCAAGTTAGTATGAACTGAATTTCCAGTTCAGTGATACTGAAGGGTGTAAATCCCCTCTCTCTCTTTGTTTTGACCTTGAGTTTATTATTAGCTGTGAGTTATGATTCTCTGGCCGGCCAGTACAGTTCTAGCATGCTACAAAATAGATGTCTGTGAGAATCTGCCATTTTATTTCAATGAAATGTTAGGCTGCACATGTATATAGTTTTCGGAAAGATATTTTTAGTAGAAAAACATTGCACTGTATTTGGGTCAATATGTAAACATAACATTTCTTCGGGCTTAATTTGACGCAAATAACTTTTTTTAGTTTACTCTTGATGAGATGATTTTTATTTACTAAAACTAAATGTTGATGAATATAAATAGTTTTTAATTTGTGTCTGTGTAAAAAATGCTTGTATGCTTATTCATTTCAACAGAAATTAACACAAGTAAATATATATAAGGCGATATCATCATTGGATTGAATTACAAAGAAACTCTTCATATGAGAATTATCTTTAACATTCAAATTTGAAATTTGTTGTTAATTCAGTTTCTGGTTTCTCATCAACTATTCTTTAATTTTTATTTTTTTTTGCGCTTAGGGGCATACTTGTTCACGTCTCTAAGAAGATTTTTTACCTCCAATTTAAAATCATATACTAGCCCTAGTTTTAGATCCTCTAAGTAATCATTAATCAAATATTGACTGTCAATAATGTTGGATATCTAAGGTGCTATTCTCACAATAGACTAGGTTGCTAAAGATGGGGAGATCGAGGTTCGATCACAGTCGGGTGTACTGAGGGTGGTTTCTCCTAAAAGAAATTCCACTCTCTCCACACAAATGCTGGTACACTTCCTCTAAATTAAAACCTTCCTAAAACCCTAATATATTGGTGTAGTTAGTGCATAGGCATGTAACCCGAACGGGTAATAATACGCGGTGCTAAAAAATAAAAAAGTTGATAATTCAATTGTTATTAGCTTTATTAGCTTTATCAAACTATTCATGATTTTTTACCAAATAATTACTATCACAACATTGTTGAGATGCTCCATCTATGTTAAGATCTTCTAACATTATAATGGTTCAAAGGTATCCGAGAATTGTATGTGTTAACTCTACTCATGACTTTTAACATTGTCCAAAAACTTTTTCGAAAATACTATATATTTTCAAACAAGTGTGTGAAAGAAAAACTTCTTTAGGGAACTCCATTTGATTTCTAAATGTATTATAAAACTACACTCCATCAATAAGTGGAACTCTGGAGGTCATTCAGAAAGTAATACTGATTTTAGCATAGCTCTCACACACTGATCCGGACACATTCAAGGCCGCCAAATCCTAATCACCTGCTACCTTTGTCCCATGCAAGTTTTTTTGCCAAAATCTCAGTTTTATCTTTTTTGTGAGTACTTAAAAGGAATTTAAAAAAATCGAAAATCCTTCAGAATCTAAAGCACAATCAGTTAATAGGTTATTAAACACCCAAAATATCCGGCTTAGTGACATTCCTTGTCAAATTATGCCAGTGTATAATTCATAAAGGTGTATTGGATCAATCCTCTGTAAGACAGTGGTGTTGAATATTAAATGAGGAGAGGATATATATTCACAACAACGAGTGATCTTGGTGTCCATTTCTCATTACCGAAGACTTGAAGCAACAAATTGACAAATTCACTAACAGAACAGGTGCTTTACTCATAATGACCTTCAGGATAAATTTTCTGAACTTTATTGTTCACTTCTTCATGAAATCGTAACTTGTCCTCACGGCTATGAAAAAAAAAGGTGCAAGGTGAGTGCTACAAATGCTACATATGTGATAAAAAACAAAAATAAAACACATGGTAGATGCATTAATTTTCTTAAAAACACTACAAGCAAGACCAGGATGAATTTATTGACCACATATTCACAGGATGAAACTTGGGTTTCTCATCTAATCCCTCAGAGAAAGCGTCAGTCATTGCAATGGCCCCTCACACCATTCAATGTGGATGCATATGGTAACACTATGGCTGGCCATTACAAACTGTCGGCGTTGCCTCTTATAAGCGGTGTGGTGCTTCTACACGGCGATACCATGAACACATGCTGCTGCCAAGATGCAGAAACATCTTCAAGGTTTGGGCTGGGAAGTTTTGGATCATCCAGCGCAGTGGCTTAATTAGGGTTTCAGCAATTGTGTGGGCTTCTCCTGCAAGTGCAATACGGTAAATCACTCTCTAGGAATCATCGATAGCTCTTTCATTGTCAGGTTTTGAACCTTTCACCATAATACTCCCACAGTTTTTAATGCTTCAAGCTTTCGCTTGAAAAAACTAACATCAGGGTGATTAGTATCATGATGTCTATGAAGTTTGGCGGGTAACTAATTGATAACACCTTGTTGCACAAAATGCATAGTGCATTAGGGACTTTTTATCACCTGTGCACCTGTATACATAAAACCTAGAGACAAATAGGAATCATTTTACTTAAATTTTTAATACTTTATTAAGTTCTAGAACTGCCGATACTAGATAGTGATTTAAAACATTAAGATTCTCTTACACTTACACCGTCGGTTACACTGCTGCTTGCTGTAGTAGTACTTGATCGTTTACTTAAATTATCTCTTTTTAAGCCACTGAGCCATGATAAATAATCATGAATACATATAATTTAATTAATTGACCCTAGTTAATATATAAATAACATGAGCACACAGTATCTAACAAATGTGGCGAGTACCATATTGAACACTAGCAAGATAGAGAACAAGTGACACGTCACCATACTGAGAAAACAAGTGACACGTCACACAAATTGTAACCTATACCAATATATATTGCTAAAAATAAAACTGGCTGTCCCAATAGCAGGTATCCAGGAGAGGGAGGGTTGTTAGTTCTAAGAAATTTACGTTTATGCGAAAGCAAATAGGGTAAAATAACCATTTCATTGCAATTACTATCAAGTATGATTTTGGGCCTAGTGAGAAGCCCAAAAATCGGCAGTGAAATATTACACCAAACATTGTTAAACTGTGATGGTTCGATCGGACAATGAAGAGAGATTCAACAGGAGGTTTCTTATTTAGATATTCTTGCGGTCATATGATAAACATATAGTCAATTGAAGAAGTTCCACAATTATTTTTATCATAATATTCCTTTTTATTTAAAAAAAATAAAAATAAATCTTCAAGTTAGCCATTATAAAAACTAATCCACGAATCCCCTGGGTACTTTTCACAGATTCCTTGGTACCCATGGAATATAGTTTGGGAACCACTGATCTAGTGTATAGTCCAGATTATGTACCAAGTGATTTTCACTTGTTCTCTCACCTGATGGTATTTTTGGGTGGCACACATTTTGAAAGTGATGAAGAAGTGAAGGATGCAGCCAAGAAATACTTAAAATACTGGTGGCAGATGTCTATGACAAAGGCATACGAAAACTTGTTGGATGATATGAAACATCTCTAAATCTAAGTCAGGACTATATAGTAAATTAACTTGAGGTATGTCATGATAAAATATAACATTACAAAAATTGATTATTTTTTTCCTTAAAACCCAAACCGGTATTACTTTTTGGACGACCTTTGACCTTAAGATAAATATATGAAAGTTCAAAGTAATATAACATATTTAATGGATCTTTGACATGATTTAACGATGCAAAGTCTAACAAATATTAGAGTATGTTTAACCTCCTAACTTACTCATTATTTTACATATATCTGTCCCAAAATTTTAATTTTTCTTACTAACAAAAGGAATGTGTATGTGTATAAATGGCATAATACTTTGGGTAGAATTACAATGATTTATATCCAGTGAAACTTGAAATATAAAATTTTATATTCATGCTATATTAAAACCCCGAATATATTCGCTTATTGCCCCTTAAAAAAAATATTCAAATTTACATGCTCCATAGCACTAGTTATTGAAATTTCTGTGATAGAAAATATTTTATTTCCTAAACATTCAACCCTTTTTAAATATTAACAATTTTTCAAATATTTGTCGCAGTGTGAAATGCTTTATTCAGTGTCTTACTCACTTCCCGATTCACTGAATTAAATATCCACTTTGTCTTCAATTTCAATTCTTTTTATTTCAAAGAAAACAATCAAAACTATGGTACTGTAAGCACATCAAGCCGTTTATTTACCTTCTAGTTATGGAAATAATTATTCAGGCAAAAGAACAATTACTACACTGCTCCTTGGCAGGACATGTATGGTCTTATTTAAACTATGAAGTCTAAGCTGCTATTTAGTACTTTAAATGTGAACTAAATGACTGCTCTCCAGCAGCTAACGGAGTAATTACAAGTGATAAATGAATATATTCTTGAAAAAGAATTATTTTCTGGTCACTAGAGTTATGGCCAAATATATTCGGGCTTTTAATATATTGCCACAATTAAATTCCCGAATATATTCAGTTTTTTCAGTTAAGAGGTTAACAGCTCCGATGAAACAACTTATCTATTAAAACCCTAAACTAACATTGATGTTGAGACTAAAATCATTAGTGCCACCTTGTAAACTCTAAATTATTAAATTACCATTATCCTTTCCTACTTCACACTTTTCTATCCGAAAAAATTTTCTTCCTACCTTATTTTAATTATGTTTTATCTAAAATAGTGCAAACCCCACCGAGGGGGGGAGTAGTCTGAATGTCATTTCCATTTAGCTAGGTTTGCCGGTGACTGGGAGGTTTAGGTTCAAATCCCTGCTGAGTTAACTAAGTGTTGGAAATTGTTTTCTACTCTCCATCCTCACAAATGTGGAAACATTTAATCTAAACTCTACCTTCCTCATCCCTACCTCATTAGTATAATTTCTATTATCCATCCACACAAGTAGAGAAACATTTCCTCACTTTCCTCATCCCTTCTACATTAGTATAATTTCTACTATCCATACACACAAACAGAAAAACCTTTATTCTCTTTCCTCATCCCTACCACATTAGTATAATTTCTACTCTCCATCCACAAAAATGGAGAAACAAACATTTCCTCATTTTCCTCAACCCTACCACATTAATATAATTTCTGCTCTGCATCCACACAAATAGAGAAACATTTCCTCACTTTCCTCATCCCTACCTCATTAGTATAATTTCTACTATCCATCCACACTAATTGAGAAACATTTCCTCACTTTCCTCATCTCTACCACACTAGTATAGTTTCTACCAGTAAACCCTTGCAAAACTTTTGCACATTCAACCTTTCTCCTCCTCCCTCTCCCCCACCAAAAAAAAAAAAAAAGATTTAGTCTTTTGTTGAGTTGTTGAAATTAAATACTCAGCAAAGTATATACACAAAATAGCAAAGAGAGTTTATTAATGTGAACGTATTTACAATTTACAATACCTCTTTGTATACAACATTTGCTGTCAGAATGCAATAATCTTGAAATTAGATTTTTCTTTTAACTTAAATTTTAAACAAACAATGTGTTTTAACATAAACTGAATATGCTATTTTAGAAGTCGGTAAAATATCCTATCCACTGATACCTTATTTATTGCTGTAGGCTTTGTATTAGTTGAGAAAAGGGGATGTTGACAACAGAAATAATATATAGGATTATACATCCACACAGATAGGGGAAGTTAAATCCTGATATTAAACGTAAATAAATGAAAATGTTTTTGGTATAGTAGGGGTGGATGGAATGTACTGTAGCTTGTTATGACTTAATAACTTCTTCTTGTATTATTATAATCAAATTATTGTTAAGCTTGGTTAATGTTTTCGATAAAAAGAAACCTGATTTCAAAATTTGGTATTTAAAAGGGTGATATTTTGGTTTTGTTTGTAAGTCTGAAGTTTTGGTTTGGTCAGAGGAAAGCCAACTCCATCTTGTTGGGATATTGTTTCATATGAAATATGAATTATTATATCATCTTTTCTATGTTAATATTTTTGAATAAACTTTATAACTTAAAGATTTATTGTTACCTTTTTATTATCCTTTGGAGAGGGGTTTACTGCATTGTGTAAGTTAAAAAATGCTGTTCAAGTTCTATAATTGATTATATTACAGATTGTGTTGTTACATTAATAATAAGATATTAATTCAATTTATTTGTACACTAGTAATCCCGCACGTCGTTGACCGTGACCCACTGTGGTATAAGAATTATATAAGCGCCCCCC
>CABFWO010004616.1:24525-61361 GCA_902155825.1 Timema genevievae
CCCTTCCGTCCACCTATGTTAATAATTTCAGATCTCTTCGTGCCGTAGATTTGGCTGGGCATCGCACACAAACACACACACACACACACACACACACACACACACACACACACACACACATATGCAGCCAAACACTTCCTTTTATTATTATATAATTCCCTACCCCGAGTGAATAATGAAAAATTCTAAAACCTAACAATAGTAACGGAAGCATAATTTCAGCTTTATAACCTTAAAGCAACGCTTTTTAACCTTAAAGCAACGCTTTTTATCCTATCCCGGGGGAATTTTGAAAAATCCTGAAAATAGTTATTAGAGTTACCTACATGCCAAATTTGAAGTCTCTAATAATTATATTTACGGAAATAAGGCAACTTTAAGAACCTCTGTGCAAAATTTCAGCTTTCTAGGTCCAACGGTTTGAGCTGGGCGTTGATGATTCAGTCAGTGAGTTAGGATTTTTCATTTTATATATATAGATATTCCCAGTTAAATGTGAATTATTTTTATATCCTTTCTCTACGCGTTAGAAGTTTGGCTCTTCAAGCAAAATTTATTTTTTTAGTTCTATATATTATATGAATATAGTCATATTGTAAATGCTCCTTATATTCAATAATTTAGTCATATTGTAGATGGTGAGGCAACATTTATTATGAAACAAACTATGCTCCTGACTATTTCATGCTATGGTGCACAAAACGAAAATCTTTCCAATATACTATTGCTATTATGTATATTTATTTTCATTTTAATATTTTAGTTTAACAGTAAACTTTCTATTCCAAAAGCATCCTAATTGTAACCTTTGTTAGTATGCTTATGTCTCCTGATAAATTTGAAACACATGCAAATGTTTTTGTTTTTATTACTTTTAAACTTCACATGTATAAAATATCTGTCATTTTTGTATAGTGTGATTTTATTAAAACTCTCAATTACGATTTGTCCAGTTATGTTATTATAAAGTAGCCAACTGCCTAATGGCAGGCCATTATAATAAAATGTCATCAATTTTATTGAAAATACATAGACTGTTCAATGATTTTCAACAATTTGTGTTTATCAAGTTGATCTTCTGTTATTTATTTTTAAATTTTATATTTTCAACTTCAGAGGAATTTTATTTCAGATAAATTGAGTTATTTCATGGTCCCTTATCAAGAAAATTTCATTTGAAGTCTTCATATTATGCTTGTATTTATTTATTTTTAATGCTATGATTTTTACTTTCTGTTTGGTATACCTACATTTTCATATTGTGCTTAAGATCCCTGCTATGCCGCAGGTGTTTTGTGCTACACAACACACGACGGTAAAAGTCGTCACGTTTTGTAAGTCACTGGGAACAAATGAGTCCTTTTATGCTCTGCTGTCCGAAAAAGTTGCTGTCATGTTTTGTAAAAAATACCATTGTGTACTAGAGAACGCCAGAGATAAAAGTCGCACAAAATATTCCAAGTCGGTATGGCACATTATGGGTCAATTTATACAAACGTGCCACTTGTCTGCCATCTGTTGTCTAGACATCAGTGCTGCCAACCTCCGCCTAGTAGACAAGAGTGGTCCAGTTGCGTGGAGGTTTACAAGTTGTATTATTGTGTATTTTAAATATTTGATATTTTTTCTTATTTTTCTAAAATATGATTTGCATACTAAACCTTTTGAAGATGAGGTCATTAAATTTGGGATTCATCATCAGAAGTGTGTGATTTGTTTTAGTATTCAAAAATTGTTTAAAAAACACATTTCCCTGTCATCTCCTAAATTTTTTTAGAGGTTACGAAATGCCCCATCTTAAAATCTTGCAAAGTTGATGGGATGAACATACCATTTTCTTTTCCGCTTTTTCAACTAAATGTGACGATATGCAAAGTAGATGATGCACAGATCCATCTTCCATTCTATAACACAAGGGCATTAGCAGCATTGATATGAGTTATCCTCCCCCATTACTATTTTTTTGGTGGGTGGCAAATGCCATGTGCAGAAAATGAACCTACAAAACGCGACGGATTTTGCAGTTATGTGGCCGTCGTCTGTCATGCAACACAAAACACATGCATAAAAGCAGCCTAACATAATTTTATATACAATGATATTTAAATAAAGTTATGTTCCTCAGCACTGGCCAGTGTTCCAAGTGGTTTCAGAGGTATTCATATTGGTGCCGGCTCTACTGGGACTCAAGGGTAACTTAGAGATGACTCTAGCCTCTCGCTTGTCTACACAAGCCAACCTTGGTTTCATGGATACCAAAGCTCAGCAATGGAGTCTCATTGTGGCGAATTTGAGTCTTATTCAGGTCTATACTTTAATTATTTAACTAAATAATCACACATTTTTTTTATTAATAGTGTTGTAATTTCAATGTTGTAAATTGATTTTACCAATTTCTTAATTCATTAGTATAACGTTGATTGTTTTAATATATTTTAACCTGCTTTGGTGGACTCTTGGTCTAACACACTACTCTTACAGTGGGCTAAACTCGGGATGATGGGGAGCTCAAGGTTTGAATCTTGGTCAGGTGAACTGAGGGTGGTTTTCCCCAAATGACTTTCCACTTTCCCTCTGTGCAAATGCATTTACACTTCTTATTAATATAACCTTCCTAATACCTTAAGCCATTAGCGTAATTAGTACAGAAGCGCATAACCCAAATGGGTAGTAAGACACGCTACTAAAATTTTATATATATATATATATTTTAGTATGCATAATCTATTTTATATTATTTTATGGTTTTTTGATAATTCTATGCAAAAATTACAAAAGTATAATTTATTTACCTTATTCAGTGGCCGCATTGCTTACAGCAGCACTCTCGCAATAGACTAGACTGTCGATAATGGGGAGATGGGGATATGAATCCTGGTCAGGTGTATTGAGGGAAGCGTATAACCCGAACGGGTAGTAAGACGCGGTGCTAAATAAATAATTAAATAATAAATATACTGAGGGGGCTTTTGCTATATTGTTTTTCACTCACCTTTCACATAAATTTGGATACATTTCCTGTAAATTAAACCCCCCCTCATTCCTAACACATAAGCATAATAAGTATTTATTCATATAACTCGAACAGGTAGTCCATGTCTAAAATATAATAATTTGTTTAATTCACTAGGATTTTTAGTTTAATTCCCTGTTTTTAATTTGTTTTGTAAAATTTCAAACAGGCAAATTAACCGTGACTTGCCATATAATTTATGAAAACATTGAAAGAATTTGATTTAATTTGATACATTCATAGGAATCAGAACAATTTTTTATATATTTATTTTTATGCTTCTTTAAACCAAAATTAGTATTATAAATGTTCCAAAAGTTAACGACATGGACATATTTGAAACTTAAAAAGTAATTTAAAGCATTTAGCTACAGATATTTACTAAATTCTGACTATGGGTGATGTCCATGCAAATTTTCCTGGCTATACCACACCATATTCTCTGTTAACGAGCACACAATTTACTGCCGACAGTTAATAAAGAGAGCTGATAATTCTTAATCTCAATTACTTATAATATTACTATTTTTTCTCTTGTTTTCCAATTTGAGTCAAGATACACCCAGCTAAGATAGGTGGCAGATCTGTGTAACACCACCAAAAGTTATTTCCGGTGAGAAACTGGTATATTTGTATTAATATTCAGCATATTTTTTGTGTGAAATTTGTATCTACTCTCAAAACTGAAAATATGAAAAGTTTGTTTCCCTTGTAGGCTCATAAGGTCAATTTCCAAAATTTCAGATAAATCTACCAACTTCATGCAATCTCAAATGGTGATAGGATGTTTCGCCATGTTATTTACACACAATTTATACATTTCTTGGACTGACAATACTCACCGAGAGATTACAATATCTTTCTTGTTGTAAAGTGTGTCACTTGATTTTTTTAAATAATACTATAGTGGATCTAATGGTTTTGTTGTAAAGTTGACTCAATATTTTAAGTAGCATACTAATCACACCTTTTTTTTTGTATGCACCTGATACATGTTAATCTCTCATGATTGAAACCCAACTGATAACTAGTAAAGTCCTTACTTTGCACATTAATTCTAAATTCAAATATTCAGCTGGTGGAATTATTGAGAAATTATTGGGACAGGCTTTTATATTTTGCGTCTCTTTCAGTTGTCTCTGTTGATGCCATTTCAAAGTGCTTAGCCAGAGCCTCATGACCATTCCATACAGCTGATATAGTTTGAAAATTTGAAGCAACCCAATGCAAACTTAAATTAATACCAATATTTAGTAATTCCAGGACTGACATGCTAGCATATATTGAGGATCTTAGTCGTTTTATCACTTCTAATCTTTGTTTCTTACATTAATGAATCTCCATCACATGCAACTGAAACCATGAAATTTCAAACTATTCATCATAACTTTGAATATTTTCTTGGTTGTTATATCCTAATGTTGATATCCAAGGAACAAATTAGCAAATTTTTTCATTAAAAGCCATTAAATACTCATAAAGAGACATTCAAAGTAGAAGCGGCCCTTATCAAAGGGGGCTAGTATTTTTGTATTGAAAATTTAAAATCTAAATATAAAACCTTGGAATAAAATTTTTCTAAGTTTTTTTAGTTATGAAGAGCAATATTGGTGTATGCAACATTAGAATGTAGTATCCATTCCACGATTAATCCGTTCATTTATTAAAGGAAGCTCTCACCAAAAACAATGCATGATTGCTTTTTCTTATCGACTTTTTATTCTGTTCTAAAAATTCATATAGTTGTTGCTTTGATTTGTATATTTTCTGAACAATAATTATTCATTATGATTTTAAAAATTTATTGTGACTCTTTCAAAAACAATTCTAGATCTTTATGGAAGGAACTTTATTAATGTTCGGTTATAATTTTTGTTTTTGCAAAGATTTTAATTGTTTCTCTTCATGATTTCTTTGGCAAGAAACTTCACAAATAAGCTATAACTTTTCAGGTTTTGTTATTTCTCCACACTGGGCCTGCTATTATCCACTCAATTGTTAACTTTAAGTTTTCTTTTATAACAAACAACCACTTATTTATCTTAAAAAATTGTAGAATTTTGGGCACTGAGCAATAAGAATGTGAGTATATATTCATTTTGATTACTTTTC
Source organism: Timema genevievae (assembly GCA_902155825.1). Lineage (NCBI taxonomy): Eukaryota > Metazoa > Arthropoda > Insecta > Phasmatodea > Timematidae > Timema > Timema genevievae. The sequence continues at coordinate 29,651 of CABFWO010004616.1, forward strand.
AGGTCTTGTTATTTATCCACACTGGGCCTGCTGTTAGACATGGTCATGTTACATATAAATTTCTTTTGATAACAACCACTTGTTTCTCTTACAAAATTGTAGCATTTTGGGCATTGACCATCAACTAAGGACCTATAAATGTTATCCCCAATACTCAGGTATAAGCATTCTTAGTATAGTATGGGAGCAACTGGTTGAATATTAGAATCTGTGAGAAATTTGTGTTACAATATTGTGTTTTATTTAATTTATTAACTGGTGCCTCAAAGATTACAAAAATACTTGTTGCCACTTCCAGAACTCATGCAGGGGGTGAGGGCCATGAGGTAAAGTGAGAGGGGGAAATCAGACTATTTGTTCCAACATTTTTGGTTCTAACGTCCATAATAAGTATAATAGAAAGGCCTACAATGTATCAAATTAAGGACTGTTAAATTATTTACAATAGTTGAACCAAACAAAATGGCCATAAATATTAAATTGTCTTAAAATATTCAGAACTATCTAAATAGCATTCACTTTTTAATAGGTTTCTGTTATTTATGATTTTAGTAAATTAATTTAGAATTCAAGCTGTCTTATTGGCAAAAAGGGTTATAGATTATTAATTTTCCTTCCTTTTTAGAGATAATATGACTGTCTTTTATAAAAATTGAGGAATATATTGCCAAAAATGGATATGTTGCAGCTGTGATTTTAAGAATGTTTCTCATCATTCATGTGATACCAAGTGTTTTTAGTTTCAGATCATTGAATGATTAGATTTGAAAGGGTAATCCCAAAAAGATGGCTTATTTTAATTATGTAAGACGAAGAAATTTTGCTCCCAAAAATTCCCAAACTGGACATTGACATCAATGTATATATGATTTGTAAAATTGCCTCAAAATAAGGTCTTGCTAAAAACCCTAGTACTCATGAACGTGTACTACAAAAAATCAAAGAGCGGGCCCAATACCTGGATGATCTATGTGTGGTAGCAAACTATCAGCTGCATGAAGTAACTGACCAAAAACTTATTGAGGGAGGAGCATGTTGGTAAAGTAGTTGGTTCCAAACTGTTACTCACAAAGGAAAACCTTACCGTTTAAAACAACAATATGAGAAAAAAAAAGATGATATTCAAATATCATCAACTGAAAGTGATACAGGAAACAAAACACAACTTACTCGTTCTAAGTGTGTGCCTTTCAGTAAAGAAGAATGTTTCTTTTAAAATTGTGTTCACTTAAGATTAAATGCTCTTAGATAACTGTCAATTTATTGAGCCCAAAAAAATCCGCATGATGCTATCTACAAAATGAGAATGAATCTCTAAACATTAAACTCAACACATTGAGGAGGATGGGCATACCTTTGATGTTTTTTTAGATACAATTTACCATTCTGGACCAAAAATATAAGTAATGTGCTAAGGCAGACTACGAATACTACATGTAAAGACTCTACAACAGAAGCTGCAGTAGAAATTTAGTTTATCAGTCTCATTCTATAATGTCTACAAAAGTGGGCTATAAATATGGCTGTCATCCAAACCACTTATGAACACATGCGGGCAATAAACAACATGGTTTATCCTACGATATCACGGAAATAAATAAAGCAAATACTCATTGACAAGATTGGTGATATTGAATTCCACCGACAAGCTCGAAGAAACTAACTGAAACTAACTGAAACTAGCTTCTTTAAAAAAAATACGAGATGTTTCTATTGATGAAATATATATCAGTGTGGTAATGATACAGATGTGAACATGCGGTGTCTTTATGATGCAGCTCTTATACTCCGAAAGTGCATAAATTACGCTCAACAACGAAAGTTCATAGGAAAAATGTATACACCTAATGACCTCATTCCACGTGAAGTGTATGCATTCTTTAGATGGCTTGTTAGTGTGAGAGAAGAAAGCATTTCGTCAGAAAGAAAACCAACCACTGTAAATAAAGCAGCCATGAGTATCTCACAAACTGTTTAGGCCATGGCATACATTGAGAGACATGTGTACCGTTCATGTACTTACAATATGCATCCAATACATGTTATGCCTCAACAAGTTGCCATAGGAATGGCAATTTATCAAGCCACTATAAATAAAAGTATTGTCAATCTGCTTCATGGATTGGGCTTCTCGATCAAGTATAACTGTCTTCTAAGTTATGAGACTCAAATCGCAGAGTGTGCTATGGATGATATCCGCAAGAATAATGGAGTGTATTTACATGCAAATATGGTCAAGAACCGATATATATTTTTCGCAGCAGACATGGTTGATTTTATAGAAGATATCTCTAATGGAAAAAAACACTACACATGCCACAGCGCTGGCCATTTATCAGCGAAAAGAAGCAGATGACAATACACAATTTCTTCAACTGTGAAAAAGTCTGGAAATTGTTCACTATACCTTCCTGACTGTTCAACTGTTATTAAAGATTTTTTTATGACATCCAAACTGATTCTGAAATGCAAAACTTACCCTGATTTCAGCCCAGCTTCTGTAGGCAACCCTGATATTACCGGCATGAAAGTATGCTTTATAGGGAGGACATTCCACAAAATCAGAGGTCCTTCCTTGCAAGATGGCACACAATGTGTAAGTGGAAGACATGAGTGGAAATTCAAATATTCCCATATTCAAATGTGGGCCACTTTAAATTCTTATATAACCACAACTTTCCCAATAACTGCAGTTCATGTTACCCCACTGATACCTGCACCACCACCATAATAACCAGCATTGTTAACTGTTATGCTTCAAGCACAAAGTATAAACTATCTAGTAAAGGGTCCACAAAAAGCGAGTGCTTTTCCAGGATATCATACCTTCACTAATGTTTTTCAGGCAAAGGAAAGTTGGGAGTGTGTTGAAGATGGACTCGAAAAATTTGTCTGCAAACTCTATATGCCATTATCTACAGCATCGACAGTGGGAGAAGTAAGATGGTCTAAAAAAAAAATGGAATCTGAACATATGCCACCAAAGTTGTCTACTATAAAATTATCTATATTGAGGGCTATTTTATCAGTGCTTAATTTGAAACAATGATGTTACTGCTCATCCAAATATACCAGCTCCTGAATCGAGCTATGGTTGGGAAGCTAGTAATGGTTATTATGTCCCAAAAATTACAGACATGCCACCAGCGCCTTCAGGAATATTAGAGCTCATAAAATGCTCTTGAAAAAAAACTGTCCCTCCAAATTGTGCCCCAGTTGCTGTAGTTAACTCCCGTGCACCAATATGTGTATGTGTACAAATGATGAGTCTCAGAAGTGTGAAAACAGTCACACTCTTTATTCCCATGATGATGAAGACGGGGAGTGTGACGATTTTGACTGGTAATACAGCATTTACAGACAATATTCCAACTTACAGTAATACTTTTCTAATTTTTTTTTTTTCATTTACACTGAATAACGAATGCATGAGCAAATTTACTATATTTTCGTGAATTACTATAAGAAATGTGTTCAGTAAATATTTCAATTTTAATTTTCTTATTTTCCAAAAGAAAGTTTTTGCAGGACCACCTAATTTCTCATAAGCCTTGAATGTAAAAGATTTTTCCTAATGCTTTTGTTTGGATCCAAACACACTTATTTTGTAAAGTATAAACTTTTTCGAAGCCTATAATGCCATTGAACAAGTTAAGTTATTACATTAATGTGCACATCTGCTGAGGGAATATTAATCTAATGTTTTCAAAGCTGCTGGATAGAGAGCCACCTCTGGGCCCCTTAATTTTTGTGATAGGGAGGCTGTAAATATATAAAACTAAAGAGGGTTAAACACACTTTTATAATTATTACCATCAGTATATCTATAACATTAATTTGCTAATACCACCAAAAAGAATAGAAAAAAAAGGTAAAATGTTTATCGTTTATTAATATTTCTGTTGATAATCAGTTAATTACATGCTGTAGGCCATTTTGTTTTGTATAAAAATTGTAGATAAACTTATTAGCTTTAATTTTAGTTACTGTGGGCTTTTATATCATAAAATCTAAGGAAGTTAGAGTCAATAATGTTGTAACAAGTAACATGATATTTCCCCTCCCCCTACCCCATACATTCCAACCCCCCTGCATGAATTTCAGGAGTGGCAACATGTGTTTTTTTTTACTATTTGGTGTGCCAATTAATAACTGGAAAAAACGCAATATTGTATCACATAGTTCACACAGAAAACCAGTTGCTCCCCCACTAGTAAGCCTGTGGCTGAAGCAAACAATAATATTCAAGTAAATAACGGTAAATGCCAGACTGAGAAGAAAAGACCACTCACTATAAGCTGCCATTAGAGACTCTGAATGTTGGCACACTTACTGGAAGCTTGGAGGAGATTGGGGAGATGATGAAGGAGAGGAGACTGATTGTTTTGGGATTGAGTGAAGTTAAGGGGAAAGGGAGCTTATAAAAGGATTCACCTCATACTGGATAGGAAATAATGAAGGGAGGAGAAATGTTATAAGGGTGGTAGAGAGAATAGAGTGGGAAGTGGAGGTGGAGTACATCAATAATAGAATGATTAACATGGGAAATATGGACAAAGGGAAAAACTGTAATTGCTTCAGTTGTATGCACTACAAGATCACAAGTTAAATGCCCTTTAGAAGGTAATTAAAAATTTGAGGAAAAATTATAAAGGTACTAAGGTAAGGAAAGGCAAGTGGTGATGTGAGACCTTAATGTTCAAGTTGGGAAAAAGAGAAAAGGTTTTGGAGAAGTGATTGGATATGACAGATGCGGATAGATAGCTAAGGAAGGTAGAAGATGGCTAGAATTATGTTCACGAAACAGAATTAAGGTGGCAAACAGTTGGTACAAAAAGACAAGTGAAAGCTATAAAGTTACGAGATTCAGTTGGGACAGGGAACAAAGGTCGGTCATAGATTACTTCCTTATGTACAAGGAAATTAAATGGCAGACTATAAATTTTAAGGTGATACCTAGTGTGTCTCTAGATAGTAACCACAGGTTGCTAGTGGCAGATATATTGAGATGATAATGTAGGAAAACAAATAAGGATAAGGCTGTGGTGATTTAGAAATGAAGAGGATAGAGACCTGTATTTGATAAAGGCAAAAAGCTTAACTCCCAAGGATGAGATCCAAGGGCTAGAGATAAAGTGTGAAAGGTTCAAGAAAAGTTTGGGAGAAGCTGCAGAGGATGTATGGGTGAGGACACTTAGAGGAAGTGTAATGAGAGACCATGGTGGAACGTTGGGGTAAAGGAAGCAGTGAAGGAGAAGAACAAAACATTTAGAAGGAGCTTTAAGAATAAGAATTAGGAAACGGAGGATGAGTATAGGGAGAAGAATAACGAAGCTTGTGGTACAAGAACCTAGGAATTATTGGATGTAAAAATGGACTGATATACTGGAAAGAGATGTAGAAGGGAGTAAAAGGTAATATATAGCTAGGTAATGAACAAAAGGGGAGAGAAATGACAAGAAGTGAGAATGATGGATTAAGAAGGAAGAATTATGAATATGGGAGAAGAAGAAAATAAACTATTTTGATAAAATGTTCAATCTGCAAGAGGAGGGAGATGAGAGTGAAGCAGAGGGCATGAAAAATTAGCAGAAATATAGGGCATACTTTGTGCCTCGTCACATATGCAGCAGAAATATGGACATTGAATGTAAGAGAAATTAAGAAAGTGGATGCAAGGGAATGAATTTTTTGAGTAGTATGTTAGCTTTCACATGAATAAATGGGATGTGAATGAAGTTATCTGGGAAACAGTGGGGTTACCAGGAGAAGCGTGACTGGAAGGGTATGATCATGTAATGAGAAAGGAAAAGAAGAGAATACCAAATACAATGATGGCAAGTATGTACGAAAAAGACTGCAATGGGGACCAAGAAAGAGGTGGGTGAGAATATATTATATAGTGACCAAGTAAGAGATGAACAGAAGTAAAGGTGGACGAATGTAGGAATAAAAGAGGAAGATGGAGGTATTTAACCCAAGTGACTTAGCCACAGGCCGGAAACAGTTGATGAATATGATAATGGTGGTGATTTTGATGCTGATTATGACCAATAAGTATGCAAGTCAGTATTTTCATTTTAATATTTGGTTAAAAATCTTAAGTAGTTGGAGGATTTTAAGTTGCCATCTTCACATCTACTTCTATAATAACAGGAAACTCATTAGTTTCTGTTACATAAATATTATCCTAAGATCTATCCTTTGTATCATTAGATTCCATGTGTCCTTAGCTTGAAAAGCCTAGGAAAAGCACTGGGTGTGGACAAACGGACTAGAAATGATAAGCTTTGCATGTGAAGAAGGTATATAAAGGTATACAGGGTGCTGAGAGTGATTTGACAGGAGAACAACGGACCGGAAAACTGGGAGAAGGGAGCTATAATACCAATTTTCAAGAAAGGAGACAGGAAGAGGTGTAAAAATTATAGGGGGATAACAGTGATGTAACTGTATACACACATTTATAAAAATATACTATAAAAGAGAATAAGAAAGAAAATGAAAGGAATGTGGTGAAAGGAACACCATGAATTTAGGGCATATAGGTCTACAATAGACTTGATCTTTGCCATACGACAGCTGATGAAAAGAGGGTATTAATTTGGGAAGGACTTGGTAATGGAATTTATGGATGTGGACAAGGCATTATGATAGCGGGGATAGAAATAATGTTTGGAACTCGAGGAAGGAGCCCGAAGTGGAAAGAGAAGCTGTAATGAGAGTGAAAAAAAAGCATCTATAAAGATAACAGGAGTTGTGTTAAGATAGAGAGTGGGAGGATGGAGTTGTTCCTAATAGAAAATGGAGTGAAGCAGGGGAGTGACCTCTCACCACTATTTTTTATAGTGAAAATGGAAATGTTCATTAATAAAGTTGCAGGAAAACTCGGGGAGGAAAGAATGAAAGCCATGGTGTTTGCTGATGACTTGATGGTATGGGGGTAAAATGAACTGGAAGTACAGGAACAGCTACAGGAATGGAATTAGGAAGTGAAAGAATGTGGAATTAAATTTAGCATGGCGAAGTGTGAAGTGATGGTAATGACAAGGAAGAGGATAAGGCCTAGTAAAGCTATGAAGTTGGATGGAGTAGAGCTGAGAAAAGTACAGAACGTTACATTTTTTTTATGAAGCATAATTGAGGTGAAAGTTGGAAGTAGAAAGTATCTAATGGAAAGAGGACAGCAGGGATTGTTGTTCTACAACATGAACTAAATTATTTTGTTTCTATTTCCAGCCAACTTGGAGTTATTGTACTGTAGTATACAGATTTCAATCACTTTTAGGTAAATAAATGTAGTCTTGGTCACTTTGGTTCTCTTTCTAAATGAAGATGGATCTTGGAGTGTCAATGATGTTTGTCTTACCTTTTGGTTATTTTGAAGCGAATTCTATGAGTAATTTAAGTGGATTGAAATGTTCCAAAATGATAAGAGGCTTACGTTACTTTTATTTAGGTCTTTTAGGCTTCTAATTTGTGAAGATTTCTTTTATTTATTTTTTAAAAAGTCACATAAATAATGACTAGGAAAAATTCCTAGTTTAGTATAATGTGGTCTCAATGCCCCACCAGTTAATGCTTAAATTAAATAATATATATTTTATTTATTTATCTTAATCAATTGTTGAGGGTTTTATTTAGTTATTATAATTTATCTAAAAATAACCCATCTATAATAATTGTTGTTTCCTTCCTTTGCATTTGCATTGCAACAATTGATTGAGAAATTTATGGCAATAATGAAGAAAGTTTATTGTGCATTCGTTGACCTAGAGAAAGCATACGATCGGGTAAATAGGAGTATGTTACGAAATGTTCTTAGAGAGTATGGTGTGGATGCATGGTTATTAAATGCAATTATGGAGGTGTAGGATGTAAGTAACGCGTGTGTTAGGGTGGAAGGAGATATGCTAATGGTTGGGAATTTAATAGGGTGTTGTCAAGGTTGTATTATGTCCCCATGGTTGTTTAATATATATATTAATATTATTAGCACCGCGTCTTAATACCCGTTTGGGTTATACGCAGGTTGTTTAATGTTTTCATGAATAACTGTATGATTGATGCTTATGAGGACGCTATTGGTGTACAAATATGTAAGAGTTCTATTATATTCAGATGATGCCATATTAATGGCAGAGAATGAAAGGAACTTGCAGAATTTGTTAAATCATTTGAATGTGGCGACAGGCAGAATGGATCTTCATATAAATGTCTCCAAAACTAAGGTGATGGTTTAGATAAGGACGGAATAAGAAATGATTGTCAGCTTTGTATAAATGGAAAACTGTTAGAACCAATGAAAGATTTTGTGTATCTGGGCAGAATGTTCTATCATAATTGAAGGATGGATGGTGAAATCGACAAATGGGTGAATGCATCTCAAAGCGTAGTTGGATGTATTTGGACTATTGCATAGAATGAACTGGTATCGAAAGAGGCAAAAATGGCAGTATATAAAAGTGTATTAACGCCAACAAAGTTGTATGAATGTGAAGCGTGGGTTTGTCAGAAGAAACACAAGAGCAAGGTGAATGCGGTTGGAATGAGATATCTAAGAAATTTATGTGGAAAATCTCCCATGGACATAGTCAGTAATGAATGGATGCTGAAGGAATGCAGTTTGAAAGGGAATCCAATGGCTCATTGTGAAATACGTGTCTTACATGGGTTTGGGCATGTTGAGAGGATGAGTATGGATCCAATGATGAAGAAAATATTTGTAGGTAAAGTGTGTGGATCAAAAGGAAGGAGTAGGTCATATAAGACATGGCTAAATGTTGTAGGTGAATGTGTGGAAAAGAGAAACATTAAGGGTTTTAAGAATAAAAGAGCATGTATGATTCCATGTATGGTTGTTGTTTAAGTGAAGAGATTATGCAAGGATAGGTAAGTGTGGAAAAAGTTAGTGAGGATGGATTAAGTACTAAGTTGTTTTTTGAGCTTTTTTCACAGTTTCTTGACTACCCCATAAGAGAATGGCATAATTGTGTGTTTGTGCATGCATACATATGGTTCATATGTTATGTATCTACGTACCATACGTATGTACAGTATGTGTGTATCCTTCCTTTGAATAGTATCAAAGTTATTTAAATTTCGTCATGTGCCTTTAAACTACAATGCTTTCTTTCCTTAGATACCACATTGATGAGTATTCTTACTAATAATATTGTCATGCTATTTTAAAGGGTTATAAATTTTAACACTAAATAGCTTAAATAATATAAGGAACACACTTAGATTTATTTTATAAAACTATATAATTACTAAACAAATTTACTATTTTTGTTTCAAAAATGTTATCCGATTTATATTTTATAAGAACACCGATTTACTTTTATCCCCCAATATTAGCAGAACTCTTGATAGTTTATTTATTTTTTAATCTAACATTAACTTGGAGCTTACAAATTTAATCCAAAACAATTTTGATCTTATTTCTCTTTTAATTTATATAACATAGTTATTTAAAATATTCACTTGGTTTGTTTAATATTTGTTCGTTTATACAGTTAAACGTTTGTTGTTATTTTTCAGTGCCAGGCTATAGTAGTTGGCTTACTAGCATCACTTGCAGCTGTAGTGATGGGTTGGGTACCAGAAGGAAAATTTGACCTAGCTCATGGGTTACTGCTATGTGCAAGTAGTCTAGTTACTGCCTCTGCTGCAAGTTTCGTTCTAGGTAATTTGTTAAATCTTTATTAATAAATAACCATGTCATATACTCTAAATGTAGTCTATCAGTAATAAATTGTATTAATCATTCTGTCAAAGTTATTCCTGTATTGTTTGATGATTTTAGATTTTTGTGGGCTTAGTTAACATACTATGATATTGTTTCCAAGTTAAAGTACATAAACTACACATGTTTGCATTCTATTTAAAAAAACTATTTAGAGAGTTTTATTTCACCATGCTAAATCTTTAAATACAGTTTTTGATCATAGATGCAACATTTTCCAATCACTTGCACAGAGTAAATACTTCATTAAAAAATTGTATCTTAATTGCACTGCCATGACAACATTAAATTATATAAACTCTCTTTAGCATGAAAGCAAAAATAAAGAAAAGTTGGAGAATATACCACTTTAAATATGTACGCTTTGTTTATCCTATAAGATAGTAAGCTGACCTTAAGCGTTTCCACAGTGGCGTAGTTTCCAAGATAAGATCATATTGTAATCCATTAAGGCAAGACTGCTACCTTTCGGGTTAAACAAAGTGTACTTTTTTTACTCATTTATTCAGGTTTGCTCTTTTAAATTATGTTGGGCATTATAAATAATATTTAAAACGCTATTAACTATGATTAATACAAGGATGATTTTATATTGCTAGTTTTATCAATCTTTATATGTAGTAGTTTGTCACAATAGTTAAGTAGGAATTATGGGTGCCACTGATTTAAGGATACCTGATTCGATTAACAGGAGGACCCTAAATGTATGTGTGGATGATGGATATATAGATTTGTGGATTTTCATTTACTAAATTACTACTCAATGGCCGAAGTTGGTTTGTTGTTTTTGTCTTAAAACTAATTAGTACACACCGATAGTAACCAACACACTTGCATTAAAACATGCAATTGAACAATATGTAGAAATTGTCTGCCATACAGACATTTTAAAGCATTTTCCATTTGAATTGACTATTATAATAAATATTAAGTTGATGCCCTGAAATATAAAATAAGAAAATGATTGGTTAATTTCAAAAGCCAAAGATAGCTAGCTACCAGATATTTTCCTTTAAAGTGTTCGTATTTAATTTATTGTTGGGCTGGGTGGCACAAAATATTTGAAAGCTGGGGTGTCATCACAATGCAAAATTGTATTTGATATTAAATTTGGAATAAAACCAACACATGAAAAACCACATGAAACCAACTTGTGTATTCCTTTACCAGGGAATAACCAAAAACATAAAAGCTAAAATTAAACTTTTAAATATTTTTTTATATTGTCATGTTTAACAAACATTTGTCTATGGCACAAATTTTATAAACTATTCTGGAACGTGAATTTCCCATAGGAGTAGGCTAACAAAACTACATTTAATAATTAAAAATTATTAAACTTATATTAGTTTGAGCTTTAATCCCATTTTTCAAGTGTATGATCTTGTAAAGATATTTTGTCACAAGTGTTGGTCATGGGAGATGTCTTGGTTGCTATGTATACCAACAGCAGTCACTAATTTTGGTATGAAGACAGTGCCGCTTGTAGTAATTCTCTTACTAGAAATATTTAATAATAAATAAAATGATAGAATATTAGGAAAATGGTAAAGCACAAATAAAAGTAAAAACACTGACACATATTGAAGTGTGTGTGTAAATATCTGTCAGTGTTTTTACTTTTATTTGTGCTTTACCATTTTCCTAATATTCTATAATTTTATTCATTACTAAATGTTTTTGCTCAATGCACTTTTTTCATACATCTTACTAGACATATTACTTTGAAACAAAGGGGGCATATTGACTAACAATGTTGTTGCAACATTACAGCTAGATTGATCTGGGAATTGCTAGCGCTTAAGTTAAATTATAAGAGGAAAGTGAAAAGCAAGGGGGCATTTGTTTACAGTTCGATATTCAAGTTCAGAATGGGAGTAGTTTTATTAGAACCAACCCAAACATTAAGTCCATTAACTGCTAGTACCAATTTTTAGTTTTAAACCTTATGGCATTACCATAGTTTTATGCCATTTTATACCATAAAGAAAATGGTTTTGTGCAATCACCCATTTTGAGTAGTAAGCACATCAAAGTGGCAACCCAGAATTGTTTAGAAAAACAAAATGTCCCTTAGTACCCATTCAGGAAGAATCAAATTCAATAATTTAATATAACCTTGGCAATGCAATGATTTTTTATGGGTCTATACTATAAAGATAAGCTTTGTGTCACCACTCATTTTGAGAAATTGGTGCTCTAAAATAGCGAGTACAGAAGTTAATAATTTAGCAATATTATTTTGACTTTTATTAAACCGCTATACAAATCGAGGGTTAAAATTCTACCATATTTTTATTTATATATTACAATAGTCCACCTTAAAATTATTAATTAAAGAAAGCAATTGCAGGTAGTAAATTACTTAAAGTAATTACATACTTAGAAGGCTGGCACACTATTAGGGCACTTAAGTCTGACATGATTGGTCAAGGTTTGCTTTCAAATGGTTGCAGTGTCGTTTTAATTTTATGATTTTATATCTTCTCGTCAGTCAAATATTTGAACATTCAGCTTATGTATCAATGCAACCCCTTTATTTTTAAATTAATTATTTGAATATTTTAATCCTTTAAGTAACTAACAATTTACACATAAGACCTCGTTGATTTAAAAAAAAGTATTTTTGCACATTAAACCTACTCACTGATTTATTTATCAAAACTTGTACATTTAAACACTTAAACTTACTTTAATGAGTGCTACACCCATTTTCATGGATAGCTTACAATAATAATAGTTAGATTTTAAAAGGCATTACAATTCTCTGTTGTTTTTTTTTAAACAACATTCATTGATATGACTTAAAAAAGATTCTCATTTTAAAATATTTGGTTTTGTTTGGATAACTATTTTTATGTTGTAAAATATTTTCATTTGTTTCAACTTTGCTGTCTTTTAATGAAAAATGCAGAAAACTACTCTATTTTGTGACACTTGGTCACAGACAATGTATACACCAGGCCCACAGCCTCCAGGTTAAAATGGTTGCACTCCTTGGGAGAGCTTGAGGCCCTCAACATGGGGATTATTAGGTTTCATCAATGGGCATTTAAAAAAATCTCATTAAACATGGTTTCACTAGAGAGACGTCACAAACATTTTTCAGTTGGCTTCCACAAAGCTAAGTTCAGGTAGCGACCCAACCCTCTCTTCACCTAATCATACCTCCCAAAGAACTTACTCAAATCTACACATTGTGATTACATTTTTCCCTTTATGGCACACATGTTAAAAGTGAGTTGTTTAACAACTGCATATTTGGAATTGCTTTTATTTATTTACTAAGCATTGACACTAGCGAACTCCACTGTTGGTCACTTTTTTTAAATCATGATATACTTCCTGAAGCAATTTTGATGTCTTCAACAGATCAAATTAGTTTAAGTCTTTAGGTGCCAAGACATAGTGATCAAAACGGGAGCTTTGCTATTTTAGCATTCATTAACACAAATTATTTGATGTTGCTTGTTTAGTTTATTAAGCAACAGGATGAGAAGCTAAAAGTAAACTGCTTCAAGAATCTATAATACAATTGGAAAACTCTTATAGCAAATAAATTAACGTATATAAATAGCTTGGCAACACATAAACTTAAGGAAAGTAGAGCTAACACTTGATATGTTGAATATAATAACAGAATATAAGGAGTTGATTTATTTCAAGGTTAACTAGATAAATTAAAATCTAATTTTAATTTCTCACTTTTCATCAAACAAAAGGTTAATCAAACTCTTGTTTATCTCTGACTCTTTAAAAATATTATATCATCTGAATTGATAGTTAAACTTATATATTATATGTTTGATACTTGTATCAGTAGCCTCATGCTCTATATCGTTAGACTTATATTACACTTGGCTACTATTTGTTGGGAGACTAGATTTTTAATCTAGGCCAGGTGTAGTTGTAGTTCATCACTTTATTTTTCTTATCCTTTCTCCATGATAATAATACAGGTGCATTAAAAAAATCACTTTAAGTTTCCATGGGTTAAACATATTAATTTAAAGAAATGTATTTTCTATAATGTGTTAACATTTTTGTATATTACATTTTGAGAAAGCATTGATTATTGTTTGTTATTAAAAAGAAAGATTTATAATATAAATTATGATGGTTTTAATTCTCTTAAACAATCTTATGATTAATTTCAATTACCCAAATATGTTTTAGACTATGTAAGTCATATAGTCAATTTTTTTGGTCAGTATAGGTAATTTTCTCCCTTTTTTTGTTTTAAGTGTTATCAGTTATGCAATTTTACTAAGCATAATATTTCATTAAAAAAGATGTCTACATGCTCTGCTGTTTTGTCGTGATAATATATACTTGATTTGTGCGACTTAGTGTACAAACAACAAAATTAAAATTATTTACTTAACCAACCAAACTTTTATTACTAAATTGAGATCTCATATTTATGAACCTCTAAATATATATGAAATACATTTTAAATAAATAATCCCTAGAAAATGTCTATGTGATATTAAAAAAAAAATAGTTCCGAGAATAAAACTTTTAAATATGTTGTTTAATTTTGACATGAAATGCACATTCAAAGTAAGAAAGTGACAAATAGACTTTGTAAAGTGTGTGATAGTTTTGTCATATAGTGTCAAACCATTGAACTAATCGAAGCCATTACTAATACTAATAAATCTTAAATATAATAACTTAAAACTTTTTTTTTGTAAAAATGGTACATAGATTTATTATTTCAAACACTTAAGTTTTTGTTTTAAATAACACATTTACTACTCTTATGGATTTGGGTTATTATATACAAATGAAAACTAAACAATAATTTCTGATAACATGTTCATTATACTACAATCATAGAAAAAAATTCAAGTTAATAGGCTCATAGTTATTTAAATAATATAGTCCAAAGTTTAACCTGTTTTTTCTGACTCCAGCTAGTACATTTAAACTATTCTTCTGTTAAGAAATTTATTTGTATAATTGCATTTGAGCAAGGACCTTAACTTAGGACTAAAACTTTGATACATTCTTAATGGCAAACGAAATGGAACTCATCTGTCCAAGCAGTAATTTTTCAACAAAAATTTCTATCATAAAACCCATTTTTAATTTTAACGTTTGATCACCGTTAATATTCCTATATTAAACTAGCTACATTAATTGCATTTAGGCTCTAGAGTTTTTTTTTAAGGAAAATCCATTTTAATTTCCTAGTATTAGTGAAATAAACTCACTAAATTAAAATTAAACTTAAGCTGCGTGACAGAGAGCTTCTTATAGCAATTATTTATTTATCAAAATGCAACAATATGAATATTGCTGATTATTAAAATTTAAATTGTAGCTCCAGGTTACAAAAACCCTTTGTTTACGGTATGTTAAGAGCCTAAATAATTAATAATTAATATTATAACTTGGCATGGAGGAGAATCTTAGCTCAGTAGCTATGTCAATTTTTACATAAAAACATAAAACCACAAGTACAAGGTTCAATCCATGTCTATGTGAAATTTAACTTTTACCTACATTATTGCTTTGCTGTCATAACACCATTTAAATTGTATGATGAAGTCACCATTCCACCTAAGAAAAGTAATGGTTTATTTTATTTGTATTGTTCTAGTGTACTGTTGTGAAGCATTCCTTTTTTATTTATAAAGAGTAGATTTTTCTTAAGTTAACATATTGTTTGACATAATAAATGTTTTAAATGATGAATTCTACACCTTCTGCCATCCATTTTGACTCCACTATGAGCATTTCACACACCCTCCTGATGAGTTTTGATAGAATAAAACCTTTTGATAAGGGATTGAGTTGTAATAATCAGTTTTCTTCCAAAGGCAGCCTTTCCCTATTTGTCTTGTGGTAGCAATATAAACTGAAAACTATGTTCTTTTTTTAATTGTAACAGCAATATAAAGTGTGAAATATGTTCTTCTTTTAATTTAAAAAGTCATATTGTTACTGTTATGTCCTCACACATACACATATTTTATCTGGTATTCGAACCACATATCTCGCGCACGTTACGACGCCCAGTCAAGGACACAAGATAAAGTCTTAGACCTGACCATGTTGTCCATTACTTCCTGCCATAACTACTCTAGTCAGTTCAGTCCAGATTGACCAACTTAACCTGTACACATCCCTGCTATAGAGTATATTACAGTTACCTTTTATTTGCTTCTAACCCTCTCTACTATACCTTCTTCCACGTATTATGACATATTATATTTTAATGATAAACATTATTTCACTGGGTTATATTTGATATGCATGTGTGTTTATATATTTTATTTTAACAGCTAAAACAATTTTCATATGGACACATACACGCATACATCTGCTCAAGCTCTAAATTAATAATTTCTGACTAGTTTGAAATATTAAAAATTAAATAAGTAACATTATTTCAAATGGTTGTATTTGATGTGCATGTGTAATTATATATTTTATTTCAACTGCAAAAAACCATTTTTATATGGACACATATATGCATACATCTTCTCAAGCTCTAAATTAATCATTGCTGACTAGTTTTAAGCATTAAAATTAAAAAAAAAAAAGTATTTAAAATGCTCACAAAATTCTACTCAGTCATAAATAGATATTCTTCCAAACACAATTTACATTGATTTAGTCTTTTACTTCTCAAATTAAATTATTTAGAATGAAAGACTTAAAATATGCTTTTGTAAGGTTAAAGTAGGTGCCTAGTAATTCCAAAAAGCTTCTTCCATCACATCAAACATTTAAAGTTAACCTAATGAACCCTCCATATTTTTGAACACAGGTGCCTCTTATTTTCTTACTCTGTTACCCTGCAAATTTTACCATGGAACTTTAAAACATCACATTGAACAACATATGACATTTTTCAAGTCATTTTATGACAAAATTGTGTGTTGTGAAATATTAATCATTAATTTAAATATTGATCAAATTTTTTGTTTATATATTGATTGAATTCTTTTTTTTATCCCTATTCTAGGATTAGTGATGATTGCAGTGATAGTATATTCTCGCCACTTCAACATTAATCCAGACAATGTAGCAACTCCAATTGCTGCCAGTTTGGGAGACTTGACTACTTTAGCTCTCCTATCTTGGATTGCGTCTCTTCTATTTGATGCTATTGGTTGGTTATATTGATTTTTGTTCGACTCTGAAAATATATTCGATCACACAAATAAAGTTTAAAAAGAAATTAAAAATTTGCATTAATTAATACGTTTAACTACAAAACTAGCACTAGTTTAGTTACTATTTAGTTATAAAATTATGTTGGTTAACCTGTCTAAATGTTGATCTTAATTATTGCAATTCATATTGTATATAAGAAATATTATTTTAGTTATATTATTCTTAATTTTAACGTATGAGTATCAACTTTTATAAGCATTAAAAATTGAATTGAAATAAATTTCTTAATAAGATAAATGTCTAACGAGAGACCGTACAACGTGCATGTGTAACTGTGCATAGAGAAATGGAAATGGAACAGAAGATGTGATCATGCACAATTACACTAAGGAATAATAAACTAAATATGAAACACTTCACATTTCTAACTATTTATGATTCTTACATTTTCTTATCGGGTAAATTAAGTTAACTAAGCATATTTTGAGGCAATATTATCGTATTAAAACGTTAATTTTATTAACTTTTTAACAAGACAGTGTAGAAACACTCTACAATAATGTAAAGTGGAAGTGAAGGTAGCCAACTTAAAAGGATAGTTAGTGTTTGGTCTCACTTTGTCATTGCTGTTTGGTTGTTTTGTTGAAGTGTTGGCAACAATGTCGGGACTGCAAATGAGTTCCTGGTCTCTCCACTTCCAAAAGACACAGTGATTGTTTAGCTCTATCCGAGAAAGCAACTTGCATTAGTAAATTAGGAGAAAACTTATTAGTTGTAATGGTCAACAATATTACAATTAAACATTTTGGCCCTCCGGGCTCAGATAGCGAGTCAGTTTTTGTTTCTCCGCAGCTCAAATAGCGAGTCATATTTGATTAAATATCGCAGTTTTTATTCGGTGCATTGTGACAGTGTGTGACTTGGGTGCTTATTCCTCTCAATTTGGATTGAACCCTCTTATTTTCAAGGATTCGCAGATCCTCACAATAAAGGCTTTGGACTAGGGCCACGCTACCTGCTATGAAAGATTAAAGACAATCCGCTGGCAAGATACAGGTTTCGGAAATACCTTTTGACAACAAGTTACTTAGATCTTCAGATGTGTCTTGTCAAGAAACAACTCTCTTCAAATAAGTGAGTCCAGTCCACTTTAATTCCTTCCTGTAGCTATTGTAACTAACCTTCCTCTTTTCCTTTCATTATAGCACATCTCTATTATTGTAGTTTTGCTTGTGTTTAAACACTTTATTATTTCAACATGGCCACAGACATAGATATAAAGAGCCTTGTAGCAAGAAGGAGACAAGTCAAAGCTAGAGTGACAAGATTTAAAGCACATCTTCAAAAATTTCTAATTCAACAAAATTCATTAGTTCAATTAATATTGTGACTACCAAAATTAGATCAGTGTTGGTCAGAATTTGATTCTTTGCAATCACAAATAAAATTGTTCAATGACAGTGACTTACATTAAATGAACATGAACATTTTGAAAACACATATTTTGATTTAATGGCATCATTTGAAGAATTAATTCAAACACACCCCCATGACACCAGTTCAACTACCACAACAAATTTACAAACAAATATGTTGGTCAAACTTCCAACTTTAAATTTGTCTTTTTTTAGTGGAAGTTACAAAGATTGATTACCATTTTTTGAAGGGTTTAATTCACTTATACACAACGAGTCACTAACTGATGCACAGAAATTTCACTATCTTCACTCGCCTTTGAAGGGCGACGCAATGTGTCATCCATTCTCTTGAACTTATGTCAGCCAACTACAAAGTAGCATAGAATTTAGTACAAGAATGGTTCCAAAACAAGAAAAATAATTGTTGAGAAACACATCAAGGCTCTCTTTGACCTACCAAAGGTGGAGAGAGAATCGTGAGACAGTTATTAGATAGTAGTCTAAGACACATCAGAGCTCTCACGGCATTAAATCAACCCACTGATAGTTGGGATACATTAGTGGCTCACTTATTTGATTCCAAATTAGACACAACTACATATTGTGAATGGCAATGCGGGGCATCATCAGATCAGCTACCAACATTGTCTGACCTTACACAATTTTTACAGCGTAGGTGTCAGGTACTTGAAGCAATTTCAACTAATCGTCTTCAAACTAGCAAACCACAAACAACAATGAATAAACATAAGCCGTTCGTGAAAGCGAGTTCAGGTTCCAAACAATTTGGAAACACATGTTTAGTGTCACAGTATGCTGCATTTAATTTATGCACTGCTCAACATCCATTGTTTCATTGTTAACAATTCTTGAAAATGTCTATTGAAGATAGGTTCAAACGGGTCAAAAAACTTAATTTATGTCTGAACTGCCTCAAGCCAGGTCATAGATTAGGTCAATGCAAGTCATGTTCTTGAAAAAGGGTAACAAATAACACAATACTTTATTATACTTTCCTGAAAATGCAACAATAGATAGAAAATCAATATCTCTCAACAATGAAACTAATCAATGCATTGACCCCAACTTGCAGTCACAATCACCAGTGACTGTAGCTCATTTTTCAGGCAGTGTCAAAAAACCAAGTCGGGTGCTTCTCTCCACAGCCTTGAATAACATTGTAGGTGCTAAAGGGACTTTAATTACTTGCCGAGCATTGTTGGACTCCGGATCTCAGTCAAACTTCATAACTGAGGCATTGTGTCGGCGATTGGGTCTTAAACAAATCAAGGTTTTTACACATGTTACAGGTATAAATTCATCTACAAATGATAATGTCAACACATCCATCAAATCCAGATTCAATCCCTACATATCGAATCTAGATTTCCTTGTTTTACCTAAAATTACGGAACAACTTCCAACCACACATGTTGATCTTTATTCTTGGACAAATCTATCAACTTTAGCTGATCCTAAAGTCTATTAGCCATGTAAAATGTATACTTTGCTTGGAGCTGAGATCTTTTGGGATTTGATGTTTGTAGGTCAAGTTAAACCTTCCAACGAATCACCTATCTTACAAAAAACACATCTAGGTTGGATTGTGGAAGGGAAGGTGTTTCGCGAATGTTCATCACGAGCAACATTTTGTCATTTTGTTATTTTGTTTCTACACACAATATTGATTTACAACTTCAGAAGTTTTGGGAAATTGAAGAATGTAATGCTACACACGACTACTCTGGTGATGACTTGAAATGTGAAAGACACTTTTCAGAAAACAGATCTCGGACACCAGAAGGAAGATACATTGTTAAAATGCCATTTAAAGACAATTCAAAGTACTTGGTGGATTCAAAGGTGCCAGCTACAAAAATATTTGATCAATTAGAGAAAAGGCTGGCTAGGCAACCTGAAATACATGAGCAATATTGTGCATTCATGTGTGAATATGAACTTCTTGGGCACATGGAACCATTGCAAGATCAAGACATTTGTTCACCATCAAGTTTAGAATATTATATTCCACACCATCCAGTTTTTAAAACCTTGAGCACAACAACCAAGCTTCACGTCTTATTTGATGCATCAGCAAAGACTAGTTCAGGATCATCATTGAATGGTATTTTGTTGGTTGGTCCAACTATGCAAGATGATCTATTGTCCATTATCATATGCTTCAGAAGGCACAAATTTGGGCTAACGGCAGACATAAAAAAAATGTACCACCAAATCAAAATGGATTTGTCGCAATTGAATTTAAAGAAGATTATTTAGAGAGATAATCCTAGCATGCCTGAGCAAGTTTATTGCTTGCTGACGATAACATATGGGACAGCTTGTGCACCATACTTAGCAATACAAACTTTGCAACACTTGGCAAGAGACGAACAAGACCACTATCCCACGGCGTCAGAGGTGGTAATGAAGGACCTATACGTGGATGACCTCATGACAGGAGTGGACATCATTGAATAAGCTGTTACCCTTAAAAATTAGCTGATAGCACTTTTAAAACATGGTGTATTTCATTTATTGAATTAGTGTGCTAATGAGGAAGAGCTATTGGCCAACATTCCTCCAGAAGATAAAGAGAGCAATCCAACTCTTCAAGTTGACCAAGATAGCGTCTGCTGTGGGATCCAAAGCGTGACACTTTTCATTACTCGGTTAACCTGTCACAAAACAGAGCAACCCGAGTAGTAAAATGAACAATTTTTTAGTGACAGCTCATATTTTTGATCCATTGGGGTTGATTGGACCAGTCATCCTGAAGGCCAAGATTATCTTTCAAGAATTGTGGCAGCTAAAATTGGGTTGGGATGAATTGGTTCCAATCAGTTTGCACTCAAGGTGGCAACAATGCCTTTTATCGCTCACAAGTCTCGATAAAATGCAAATCAGCAAAGAATTCTAGCAGGTGACACAACTGTCCTATTGGAGATACACGGTTTTTCAGATGCGTCGGAATCTGCTTATGGCGCATGTTTGTGTTTAAGAAGCACAGACTTGAAGTTGCAGTACAGTCAACCTCATTTGTTCTAAGTCCCGTGTAGCTCCACTCAAAAAATCATTGGTGCCAAGACTAGAATTATGTGGAGCATTACTATTGGCGGAACTTACTCATCATACCCTGGTAGCCCTTAGCAAAAACATCACCAAATATTTCTACTGGATAGATTCAACTATTGTGTTATCATGGTTGGCATCACCGTCTTCAAATTGGAATACATTCGTGGTGAACAGAGTTGCCAAAAATTCAAGAAATAACTGAAATTTAAAATTGGTGACATTTCAGAACGCATGAAAACTCTGCTGACCTTGTGTCTAGAGGTTTGTCAGCTGATCAGTTAGTTCACTCGAGTTTATAGTGGAATGGTCCAGATTGGCTAATCCAAGACTCTAGCGTATGGATGGAACCTATTTACTGTCTAGAAGTTCCAAATGAGGTACTAGAGGGGAGGAAGAATAACACCACGCTTGTCAGCATAGTTCCAGATTGTACGTTGATTGATAAATTTTCATCACTTAATACACTTGTAAACATATTTTCATACTGCTTAAGATTCATTTACAACACCAGACATGCTAACGAATCACGTCAAAAGGGATCACTTACAGGGAATGAAACCAAGTTAGCACTAACAACCACAATTAAAATGGTGCAACAACAAAGGTTCCAGAAAGAACTTTCAGATCTAAGATCACATCATCAAGTTAATCAAAGGAGGAAACTTCATTCCCTGAACCATTTTCTAGACAACAATGGAATCATCAGGGTGGGCGGATGCTTACAAAAATCCAACCTCACACCAGTTCAGAAACATCCAATTGTGCTACCTCAGGGACACAAACTGACAGAATTAATAGCCAGCAACGAACACTTGAAACAACTTCATGCTGGGCCACAAGCAATGCTTAGTGCGCTAATACAAGTGTATTGGCCACTCCATGGTAGAAACTTGTGCAGGAAGATTGTGCATAACTGCATTAAATGTTTCAAGGCCAAGCCCAGAGGTGTACAACAAATTATGGGAGAACTTCCCAAGAGCAGAGTAGAATCTTCTCGTCCATTTCTGCATACAGGAATTGACTATGGTGGGTTAATACAAATACTACAGAACAGAAGAGAAGGAGCGAAGAGGATAAAGAGTTACATAGCTCTTTTATTATTCTTCGCTACCAAGGCTATTCACCTTGAATTAGCGAGTGATCTAACTACAGAATCATTCTTAGCAGCCTTGCAAAGATTCATGGCACGGCGAGGCAAATGTCTTCATATTTATCCTGACAAAGTAACCAATTTTGTCGGATCAAACAATGAACTTCTGGAATTTCGCAATCTACTCACTTCTGATGGCCATCAAACGGAAGTGACATCCACTCTATCCAAAGACAACATTGATTGGCATTTTATACCTACATGAGCACCACATTTCGGTGGCTTATGGGAATCAGGAATTAGGCTGGTCAAATATCATCTTCACAGAATTTTGGGAAATTCCACGCTTGCATATGAGGAGCTATACACAATTTTAACACAAGTAAAGGCATGTCTAAACTCCCGTCCTTTAACACCACTGTCCAGTGATCCTTCCGAACTTTCTGTTCTTACCCCCGCTCATTTTTTGATAGTAGACTCACTGGTGACCACTCCAGATCCAAACCTGGCATCACGTCAGATGAATCAACTATCACGCTGGCAGCATGTGCAACAACTTTCTCAGCATTTTGGGGCTAGGTGGTCCAAAGAATACCTAGCTGAACTCCAGCAATGGAAGAAAAATGGAGAACACATGGCCACAACATTCCAGTGGGAACATTGGTTCTCATTCGTGAGGACAATTCCCCCCCGCTCAATTGGAAACTTAGCCGAGTACTGGAATTACATCCTGGCACAGATGGAATCGTTTGTGTGGTCACTCTCAGGACTGCAGGTGGCTCGCTGAAGAGAGCCATCACAAAACTATGTCCACTTCCAATGCAAGAAAACTCAGCATAGATGTGTACAGACTTGTGTTTTATAGTATTTTGTTTGTGTGTAGTAGTGATATACTTTTTTTATTTTGAACTAACTATTGCTTAACTCATTTCACTTGTTTAGTTAATATCTTTATTATTTTTATATTTTATTGAAAGTATTCTTTCAAGGTGGGTGGAATGTTTGGTCTCACTTTGTCATCACTGTTTGGTTGTTTTGTTGAAGAGTTGACAACAGTGTCGGGATTGCAAACAGGGTCCTGGTCCCTCCACTTCCAAATTACACAGTGATTGTTTAGGTCTATTCGAGAGAGCAACTCGCACTAGTACATTAGAAAAAACTTATTAGTTGTAATGGTCAACAATATTACAACTAAACTGTTAGGTTAGGCCTAAATATAAACAAACACACTTCTCTTCCTACACTTTTACACTTCCCACTTCTTCAAACTTCCACAGCAGCACATTGTTTTGAATTTCAGAAATGTTTATTTTTCAAATGAAGAGACATTAATGAAAAAGTAATATTTCTGAAAATTTAAAACAATGTACAACTTTGGAAGTTTTGAAGAAGTGGGAAGTGTAAACGTTTAAGAAGACATGAAGAGAGAAGTGTGTTTGTTTATAGCTAGGCCTAACCTAACTATCCTTTCAGGTTGGCTTCCTTCATTATCACTAGCTATACATTAGTCTACAATGTTTCTACACTGTCTTATAATACATTTTCAACCCCTCATTATTACTTTTTTTATAATTGTTAGTGTAATTTTAATGTCCTTAAAGACATGATCGTTGAAATAATTTTAATTATTTTTTTATTAGGCCATATATTTTTATTTGAGTGCTGTTCTTATTTTTAAATTGTGTTTTCTTAAGTGTTATTTCTAATTTAAAAACCGATATTTCCATTTCTTAACTTTTTTTCCAAAAGTATTTATATTTATTTATATGAGTGTCATACATATTTTAAAAACATGTGTTTTAGTTGTGTCTAGCTACAATAACCATCCCTTAGATAGTACAAAATATAGGCGTTTTTAAAAATGAATGGCTATATTATTTCTTATACCTGGTGGCTAACTTGGTATCAACTTAGCCTCCCATAAGAAATCATTAATAAGCAACTTGAATTTTCAGCATTAGTGATGAAAATCAAGCACTAATGTAGCTCAAATGGTAGGCATTTTGAAAAAATTGATGGCTACACTTTTTCTTTTAATGAGTGGCTGACATGACAAACTTAGCCGCCAATAAAAAAAAATCACTAATTAGTGTCTTAAATATACAGCACTTAAGTAACACAAAGCAATTATTTTCAAAAATAGGGTGGATAAAAGTCGAGTAGCTAAGTTGAAACACATTTTTGTGTTGAAGCACAAGTGTTTATTTCAAGCCAAGATTCACACGTATATGCGGGGGAAAAGTAGCACAAACTGAACTTTTGTTTCTAGTAAAAGAAAGAAGGTAGCAATGTCATTCACTTAATTCTCTACTACATGCGCTTTACTTTAGTGTGTCATTAATAATAATAATAATAATAATAATGATGATGATGATGATGATGATGATGATGATGATGATGATGATGATGATGATGATGATGATGAATGATGATGATGATAATGATAATAAAGCCTCCCAGGGTCGAATACAACATACACTATCACATTTTTTAAAAAACAAAAACATTTTATTAGAAGGAAATTCAAATAAGTATAAAACCATTAGCACACTCATTGATACACTTATTTTCAATTGATTTCAAGAACTCATTACAGTTTATTAGACAATATATATATTGCGTGACCCCACATTTGAAGGTAATTTTCGATGCTAGGTGACGAGTCGAGTTATCTAGCTTGTTCCAATCCTGTGAGGCCAGGACACTAAAAGAATGAGCATATATTCGAGATCTATGCATGATATACATCTGTAGAGTGGATTCTGATCTAGTAGCACAGGTGTGTGTATCCTTCAAAAATAGGAACTGTGATGAAAGGTATTGAGGCTGAGACGTTGATAATATTTAGTGAGGCAATACAAATAAGGGTAGCCCTAGCCTATTATATATTCCTAACCAACTGAGTTTATTAAAATAGATATAAATATGGTCATGCCGGTTTAAGTTGAATATGTATCTAACACATGTGTTTTGTAGTCATTCTACTAGATCATCTTTTAAGTAATTGTATACTAGGCCGCAGTGGTCAAAGTGTTGGGATATTAAGCTATAGACAAGGACAATTTGCATATATTCTGGTAGAAAATTCTTCAACCTTCTCAGCTAATGTAGGCAGGCATACACTGTCTTGCAAATCAAAGTTACCTGATCTGTCCAATTAAGATTGTTATCAATCATCACACCAAGTTTTTAGTCATCGATGTAATTAATACGGTGGTTACTCCTAATTGTATGTCAGTCAGCAGGGAATGGTCCACACTCGGTAGTCTGTGTGTTCCTATAAGAATGGCTTTAGTTTTATCAGGGTTCATTTTAAGGCCCTTTATTTAGGACCAAGCATTTATTGCAGCTTGGTCAATATTTATTTGTTGTTTGGCTGTATTTATTGAAGAACGGTCAGTGGAAATATATATTTGAAGGTCGTCGGCATACATGTGATATTTACCGTATGACATTGAAGAAGTGATATTGTTAACATATAGAGAAAAAAGCAATAGCCCCAAAACTGAGCCCTGTGGAACACCAGCCTCAACTGGGCGCCTGTTGAGAACGTGTTGCCTATCATAACACTTTGCTGGCGGTCATGCAAATATGATTGCATCCACTGTACACTGCCTGGAAAGAAATTAAATAATACATACAATTTAGTTAATAGAATATTAATATCATTGGTATTAAAAAAAATTTTAAAATATAATAAAATGAGAAGTGTTAACTCGCGCTTATCCATGGCTAGTCTAATATCATCTGTGACATTTATCAATGCGTCACATGAACACCAATGTGATCTGAATCCTGATTGATAGGCATTTAACAAGTTTTGTTTGTTAATGTGTCTGTAAATTTGTTAATGCACTAGGAATTCTAGTGCCTAAGAAAAGGGACGCAAGTATAAGTAGGTCTAAAGTCATTTAAATATTTGCCAGTCCTTTTTTTTTTTTAGGCAATAAGTGCAAGTTTCCACAGTGAGGGCTATTGTGCAGTCATAAGTGAGAAGTTAAATAAGTAAGTTATTGTTGATATAAAGTTTCTTAAAATTGTTTGTATTAACAATATTGAAACTTTTTCTATACCCACACTGGGTAATCTGACCCTACCTCAGCAATACATATTAGGTTCTGCTAGTCTGTGTTGTATTTACAATTGATACAGTCAAAACAAGAAATTTCATGAAATAAACATTTCAAATCTATATTTCCAATGATCATTTACCTGCTTTGGTGGCCGCATGGTCTAACACGATCCTCTCGCAGTAGACTAGACTGTTGATGATGGGGAGATCAAGGTTAGAATCTTGGTTGGGTATACTGGGGTGGTTTTTCCAAAACGGTTTTCTACTCTCTCTCCAAGAAAATACGTGTACACCTCCTATAAATGTAACCTTCCTAATTCCAAAAATCATAAGTGTAATTAGGACATAAGAAAATAACCTGAATGGGTGGTAGGACGTGCTAAAAAAATCAAAAAAACTTTAACGGTGGTACGTATGAGAATAAAATATCAAGTTTCACCCCTAACAAGCCGTGAACTGTAAAGATTTGGAATCAATGAATCACTATTTATAGATTATAATGATACACTTGTTAAAATAATGTAATAACATTTTTAATAACCTAAGGCCTCAAAGTGAGTAGGTTAAAAATAATTCCACTTATTTGCATTAACATCCTTAGGGACTACACGTAGTGATCCTCATGTTTAAGGAGTCAACTTGTTTCAGGGGAATCTAAGCATTTTAACCATAGTATCTGTTCTTTATTTGTTGGTACCTTTGGTCATGCCAATACAAAATATTACATTTTTTATCCATAATTTTCTAGACAAACAACCATGGCTGGCCCCAACGTTAATCCTGCTTTGCCTAGCGGTTGCTCCTCTCTGGGCTTGTGTGGCATTTAGAAACAAGCACACTAAAGAAGTTTTGAAAACAGGATGGACACCAGTCATATCAGCGATGCTTATTAGCAGGTAGATAAATTCATTATTTTTAATTCTAATAACTTCCTTGAACAGGTTTATTTTGAGATGATTCACACATGTAATATTAGGATTAAGCTGGTTATCAATCTATATCAGCAGCTTTGGCCAGTTTACCTTGACTGGTAGAGCTAACAAGCAATAACTAAAAGGGATGGAAGTCTGTCTATTAACATTTTCAATGTATTTTACAGGCTAAAAATTTATATTATGTTTAAACACAAATGCTATTTGCTGGATAAAGATTAAAGCTAGCTTTCATTTAACACAAATAATACACTCAAAAATTTGCAGAACACTGTAGCATAATAATCCTATATGCATTAAGTTACTTAACCCAGGAGCCAGGAAGACCCTAAGTGCAGCACGCCTGGACCGGATTAGCTAAGGACATACAGAAGTATGTCAGAGACTACCACCCCTGTGCCACCACCAAAATGACCGGCCGAACCACTACCACCCCTTTCAGAGAACACCGGCCCACCGAGCCCTAGAAGGATATAGCAGTAGACTTGATGGGACCATACCCACAATCTCCAGGAATAAAGAGGTTCCTTCTCGTAGTAACGGACCTTTTCTCGAGATGGGTTGAAGTTTTTCCCCTCCCCAAACCCCACTGATCATGCAAACTATGGAGAAGGAGATATTCCCCAGATAGGAATACCCAGCATCCAACGGCCCTCAGTTTTGGTCGGCCACCTAGATCAAGGGATGTCGCAATTGGAGAGCAACCCACCATACCACAGCCTACCAGCCCTGAGCCAACCCTACCAAACGACGGAATCAAGACATCAAGGTAGGACCTTAAATGCACCTACAGTATCAGGATCACAATCATTGGGATAAGGCCCTACCACAAATCCTATTCAGCCTCTGCAACCGTGAGAACGATGCCACGGGAACCAGCCCTAGTGAACTATTGTTGGGACGAAACTTGCCTAGAACAGGGGATTGGACAACCCCTGGGTACAAGAACCTCGAAGCTACAGCCGAAGCAGAGCCACCACGAGGACTCCAGCTTAGAAAATCCCGAGAACAATCAAGGATCCACCAACAGGAGAACCAAGAAAACTACCTGAAAAAAAGAAAACCAAATCCAGGAGAGACCCTGAAACCTGGGAACAGAGTACTACTCCGAACGCATCCTCCATCAGATACCACAAAAAGGGATCCAAGCTGGGCTCTGTTCCAGATAGGCCAGACCCTACATAGTGCAGCAGGCCTGCGGTTCACACCTATATTTGATCCAGGAAGAGACGGGTAACGCCTCTGAAGAAATCAAAGCACACAGACGAGTACGCCCCAGCCCCACCTAGGATGCTGCCCACAACCACACAGTTGGAGACAATGTATTACAGCAGGGGGGATTATTACGCTCACCCCACCCCTTCTAAAAATCCGCCACTACCAGGACAATCCGTCTCCCAACTGTGTGCCTACTGAGCCACCGAGGTAGATAGCCAACATTAGGAAGTGCTAGCTGACAGACAGCGCTGACGTCACCCTCCCCCTAATGGGCCAACAGCGCAGCTACTCCCCTACGAGATTGCGTTGATCAGAGAGAACACAGAAGAGGGTCACGAAGCCAAATTCATACACTTTTGTCATGTCTAGAAGGAAAAACATGAAGGGGAACATAGGGAATTAAGTTCCTTTTATATTTAGTTATGTTAACATGCAACCTTGTAATTATAGTTGTCATAGTTTTTAAGTGATTTTTAAATATAGTTGTGTAAGTATGTGATAAAATCCCCATACCTTTCGGTTGGGGAAAATTAGAATGTGTAGCTAGAATACAGAAAAGTAT
Source organism: Timema genevievae (assembly GCA_902155825.1). Classification (NCBI taxonomy): domain Eukaryota; kingdom Metazoa; phylum Arthropoda; class Insecta; order Phasmatodea; family Timematidae; genus Timema; species Timema genevievae. The sequence goes on from CABFWO010004616.1 coordinate 58,897, forward strand.
TGAAATTTAAATTTTATCTCTTATTTAATATCTAATTGCTTGGGTTGCGCCGCTCCTAGCAAGTCCTAATAAACCTACCCTTCCTCGGGGAACGTGCTGTTTCTGGCGAGTCCCTGAGACCCCAAACTCCCCTCATCCTCTCCACTCCCTTTCTCCCCTCACCCCACAACTCATGGCATACCCAAGTCTAAGAAGAGAGGAACACAAGCCAGCAAACACGGGAAGGCCAACATCCAACCCTCCCCCCATTCCGTGCAATCATATACCTCAGGAGAGAATTACCTTTTCCCTCCTCTTCCCAGCAGTTCATATTGCCCCAGACTTGAATATTCTCGCCCCCATCCACTTCTTCAGTCCCCTGTAAGGAAGAACTCCCCCACCTAGCCCCATCTGAGCCCTGGAAACCCCGTTCTCACCACCCGCAGCCCAGTACCCAGCAGCCCCTCAAGTCCTCCCTCCAATCCACCAACCAAGGTACTACATCCCAAGTCTCATCCTTAGTTTGAGAAAATTTCAACTGGGATTTTGCCGCCATATTGAGACAAGACCCAATGGACATATAACCGGACGTAACCAACCCACGTGGTCATCACCCGCGGAAGCCACAACCCCAACAATAGAACTGAAACATAGTTAGATCTAAAATATAAATCCTTCATACGGAAAAACTTAATTAAATAACCTTTTAAATCATCAGTTTCTTTTCTACTTTTGCCAAACAACAAAATATCATCCACAAATTATAGTAATATGCTTTACTCTCATTGCCACATCTGATAGTATACAAACAAAAGTATTTTTGATAGCTAACAAACCCCCGTTTTGTTATTACATCGTTAAACTTTAAATTACAGTATTTGTGTGACTTCTTTAGGCCATATATTGACTTGTTGAGTCTACACACAGTATTCTAGTCTTGGTTTAAACCCTTAGGTAATCTCATATACACTTCATTTAGATCACCATACATTAAAGCACTTTTAATCTCCATTTGGTGGACTGGTAAACCTAACTTAGTTGCAACAGCAAATACAATACAAAATGTAGTAATATTCCCAACAGTACATGTTATCTCAATATTTTAATTTTGTTTGAAGCCTCTGGCTACCAGCCATGCTTTAAATTGAGATGATTTTCCTTTATTTTCATGTTTCACTCTGTAAAACCACCTAATATCTATTACCTGTTTGTGTACCGAAGTTGGCACATCTGTCCACGTTTTGTTTTTCATGTAGCACACTTAATTCTTTGTCCGTAGCATCTTTCCACTTATCAGAGTAAACATTATTTATTACCTTTTGATATGAGTTTGATTCTTGCAGCATGCTTATAATTATAAAACTTCATTTCAAAGTCTTTGTGCCATACAGGTTTTTTTGTAAATCACTTCTCTTGCACTTTTAACATCAGAGTGCTCTTGTTATTATTCTGGCTGGTAGCTTCTTTCCTCTTTGGGACACAATCTTTGAAGTCACTGCTATTTGATTCACATTATAAATTCACATTCACCTCCTGATTCTTTTTGACCTCAGGCACATTTGATTTCTGGACTGTTTTATTTGCGGTCTTATAAAACTCATCCTTTGACATCGTTCATTAGCTTTTACAAATGCTACAAATATTTTTACTTCCACTGTGTTTGTGTTGAGAAAGTAGATCCTGTACTCTTTTTTTATTCTCTCTCTTTGGATCCCATTTCTGCCGTTTTTGTTTTGTGGCATGTACATGCAATTGTGGACCTAATATCTTTTGCTTGCTTGTCTCACACATTTCATGAAATTAGAATTATCATGGAGTTTTGTCAGTTATATTTATCACAAATGTGGCTTTGTTAATCGCTTCAACCCATGGATTTTTATATAAGTTTAGAGCCATAAGCATGGACCTTGAGGCTTCAAAATTGGTATAATTATCCCTCTCCACCATTCTATTTTGCCCAAGAGTATACATCACAGATTTCTGGTGTCTAATACCTTTCTCATCAAATATCCCTCACAGTTCTCTGTTTACAAACACTGTACCATTATCTCTTTTTACTAGATTAACTCTGTTTCCCATGTTTTGCTCGGCTAGGCTCATAATTTATTTCAAATTGTTTACCACTTCACTTTTATTTTGGAAGAAATACAAATGCCATTAGCCAGAATAATCGCCCTTTATAAGTAGTAAATTCTTTGAGCCGCCGAGCGATGCAACTTTCATTGGTCCTCACATCCATGTGTATCAGTTCACAGGTCCGAGTTGTTGGCGTTTCACTCCGTTTGGCTGATGATATATGAATTTTTCTTTTCAAAAAATTATCACAACTTTTTCCTTCTGCTTAATTTGTTATATTATTTTTGTTCAATATCTTCTTTACTTATTCCACATTCTGATGACCTAGACCAGTGGTTCCCAACCTTTTGTGGCCCATCTCCCCTTTCTGGAGGTTGACTAACACCTATCGCCCCCTTTTCATTTTCATT
>CABFWO010004617.1:0-55584 GCA_902155825.1 Timema genevievae
TTTTAAACTGTGGGTTTCCTTTGTAACCCAATAAATAATTTATAATAATGTTACATGATTAACTAAATACAGCAGGTCCCCCATATCCACAGGTTATTTGTTCCTAGATCTACTGCGGTTACATGAAACCGCAAACAATACCATTATACAGCAAAATATTCATTTAACACATGTAAATAAGGTAGAGTTTAATTGATAAATTATTCACAGTAAGACATTACCAACATTAAATAAAGTACAAATAATGTGTATTGTACACTACAGTGTACTTACTATTTTATTCCCCAGTCTTCTTGTTGCCACAATCACTGATGATTATAATGATGATGAATGATATGATAGCACAATGCCCACGATGAGATGAAGTGGGTTGAAGATGTAGGCATTATGACTTATGAACATGTTTTTTTCTTTAGTTAAAAATAAATAAAGTTGGGCAGCTGTAAAGTGCGGCTACTGAATCTGTGGATACGAGAGCTATACTGTATATCCATGCAATCCTTTTATGGGTTGTATTATGTTGAAATAAATGCAGGAAGAGAGGCCAACTTACATCAAACTTTGCAGAAACGAATGCCGCAGCGGCCCCTACTAGCTGCAGATCGTCCTTTTCAACCATAGCCTTGGTAAGGAACAAGTCTACCATCTTAACGGCCAAATAAAGTGTCTCATGGTTCAACTCAAAGCTTTCTTGTATTTCCACCAGCCAGTCCACAAGTACAGTGCGCATAGAAGGAGTCAAACGGGGCTGTCGGCTCATATAATTTTGGTCTATGGGGAATGATGCCTTTAAAAAACATAACACCTTTAACAAACTGTTCAAACAAATTATTCCTGATGGTCTGGATCCTAATTTTGTCTACAAAAAGATTTGCAATTTTATTAAACCAATCTAATGTTAGTCTAGTTATTGGGATATTACAAGTTAAAATTTGAAATATTATGACTTAAAAAAAATTGCTCAGTAATAATAGGTATGCCAACAAAAAAAAATATTGCTCAGTATTAATAGGTATGCAAATAAATAAAAATACTATTTTGATTAATTTTTTAGTAAGTATTAATGAAGAGTCTTCTTGAAAATCAGATGAAGTAAAGATGAAATTAACATTTTAGAAAAGGTTGGTTTCCCCTTATTTTAGATGATTTTTTGTGAAATATATCTAAGAATTCCAAAGAATAAAAAAATTTCCCTGTCTTTTCAAAGTTCATTTCAACCTTAACCAGAAAGTTTTGTGGAATGCTATATACTTTTAGTTTAGAATTTAAAAGTAGTGTTAAGGTTGATTTGTGAAGGAGCACTGTGTTTAATCATCAATAATAGGCGACTAAAATTGTTTATCACTTAAAATGTTTGTTAGTGTAACTTTCAGCACACACTTTGCAACACCTGTTGTTGATGACCAAAACCAATCAAGGGTAGTTTTTTAGGTCAATTAAAGCTAAGGGTTAATCATAAATAAGAATACATAGTGAGAAATGAATCTACCATAATTTACTAGGAAAAGGTGGTTGGGGACAATTTAGATGTTAGGGTTTAAATCACTTATTAGTGGGTCTATTTTAAATCTTTAGTTGTTATCTGGATATTTTGGGTTAATTTAACTAAAGGTTTTATTGACAGTTTCTTTCACAGTATTTAGCTTAAGTATTTTAAATTAAAATATATCATGACACCAAAACCAGTGCTGTGGAGTATGTACATCAAAAAGGAAGAATGTTAACATTTAGTTAGGCCTGCTACTTGTATTTCCTCTTATGTTCATAACTTTTTTCCAAGATTTGGATTAAAAGGTAAATTGGAGATAGAGATTTGTATGGTAGTAATTCAATTTAATGAAGTATCAGGATCAATATATAAATTAGGGGTAGGCAAAGCTCTTAAACACATTACTTCAACTTTACTAACGATAAAAATTTCTGATTCAACAATTAACCAATAAAAATATTGACAGCTAGTATACTCAATTTATAGCTAATTAATGCCATTTTGAGTTTTTTTTACATTTCAAATTAATATTCATATGGCATTGCATCTCACTACCCGTTCGGGGTATAAGCTTATGTTCTAATTACGCTAATGTTTTAGGGACGAGAAAAGTGATATTTGTAGGGAGTGTATCCACATTTGTGTGGAGGGAAAGTAGAAAACCACCCTCAGTACACCCGACAGATTCAAACCTCGATCTCCCTGTCATCTGCAATCTAGTCTATTGCGAGAGTAGCACTTTGAACAATTTGGTCACCAGAGCGGGTAATAACTCATGTAGAAATCTGAAGTAACAAATATGTAAGTTGTGATAGTAACTTAATTTAGCAGAATAAAACTAAATATTTCGACAAATTGTGCAACGAAACATTTTCCAAATAATTTTAGCACATACAGTTATATAAATAACTGCACTAAAATAATTTTTCAAGCATAAAACCACTAACAAACAATATTTAAACTTTGATACAATTTCAAGAATTATTCATGTAAAATGAATCTAGTTCACTATGAATTGAAAAACTGGTCTTTGCACACCCCTAATATAAACCCAAGTTATTATAGCAAAATTATTAAATAATATCAGTACAGCTTTAATTTTAAGTAGCAAACCTCTCTCTCCTTGAGGTAATTAAATATGTCCATTGCATAAATGGATGCCTGGCAAGGGTCATTCTGACATTCTTCATCAAAATCTTCCACTCCCAAAGGAAGTCTTACAGCCGGCACGCTAGTGGAAATCTGAGTGTCTAATTGTTCTGCCTGCTTAGTGGCGGACCTAGTCAAGCGCTTGTCATCAATACTGAAACATTAAAAATGGTGGTTAAACTAAATACAAAATGTACACACTACGGTACTTAAACTCTGAAATCTTAGTAGCTGTGAACACTAAACACTTACCAATTTTAAATTATACATTTGGAAGAAGGTACAGGTAGAGTGGATAAAAAACATATAAAAGGGAACAGACATTATGGCTTTTACAATGAAAAGAACACAGTTCACAATTTAGATCGCCACCAGTGGACAAAAAGGCATGGCTGAATTGAAAAAGACCTTCACACTTTCAAGAAAACTGTAGGCCTCAAAGTTCACATTAAAAAAACACACAACAAAACACATCATTAAGAAATGTTCAAGGTACACAAGTCCCCTTCTTCAGCAGAAGAGAGTAAAACACAAGATTCGACTATGGCAGCATGGCCAGAGGTTGATCATTTTGACTTTCTTGATTCACAAAAAGGTTTATTTTACCTGTTGAGGAAATAATAATAGCTATAGCACCCTAACATTTCACAACAACATGCCAACCTCTTGGATCTGGAACTAAACCTTCATGAGTGAAACAAACACCACAGTCCACCAACCATCAACAATACCTCCATTTCCAAAGTAACCATCCTCTTCATGTAAAACACACTCTACCCTTTAACGTAACATATGTGCTGAGGAAGAAGACCTTAACAACCAATGTCAACAACACTTCAAGGCTTTCATAGCCACAGGATATCCTAAACACACAATAACCGTCAAATAAACAGAGCCCTAGCCAATCAAGAAACAACTTTCCAATAACATTCCTATCACCATCCGGTATTATGAAGGTCTAGACAAACTACCATGAACACAGGATACAATATACTAGCCTCCTCATCAACTATAACACAAAATATTCTCAACAAAGAATCATATTCAAACACCCTCCTAATCTTGGCAACAACCTGGTTCAACCTAAATTGCCTGTCTCAGTAATAAACAACAAGGTTCCTACCCTTACAACAAACAAAGATGCAGTACCTGCAAAATTCATCAACTGTCCACCTCATTCAACAGCAGACTCTCACAAATGGAATAACCCATGAAAGTCCACTATGACTGCTCCACAGAAAATATCATATACCAGCTACATTGCAATTACTGCATTGCTGAACACATGGGCCTAGCCACAGGGACACTTGGATAATGAATAAATGGTCACCATTTTGACAACAACCACAACGACCCTGACAAACCAATAGAAATCCATGTCCAAACACGTAATTCCGATTTTGATTCATGCTAGTCTATAATACTAGAGAGTAATACGAGCCCTCCCCAAAAGTTGCAATGCTTCCCAGCTTTGTAGGTGGGAGCTTTCTCACCAAAATATAACAAAATCCAGGCACTCCCCTGATCACAGCCTTTGATAATTTTCCCTCCTTTTCTTCCAAGCAGTCCTACTCCCACTAGTCAGTCATTACTATACAAACAATAATAACAGATAATTTAATTTTATACAACATTCTATAATATACTAAGGCGGCTTTCACACGCAACCTAAAGAAGAAGTGTGTACCAAACCCCCTTTTTTCTTCTCATTGTTTAACATCTCGAATTCTTAATTGATTAAAGCGCAAACCTTCCTCCAAACTGGTGATGACTCAGTCTGAGATTTGTACACCTCTAAGCTTCTGTCTCAAAAGCACTGGACTCAATTCCACTTGTGCAATCAATGCTTCAACATCGGTTTCAAAAGTTTCTGAAGCCATAGCATCTACTCACTGCAACAATCAAGGTGGGACTGAAGCTAGCACGCCGTGTGGGCCGACGGCAAAACACCGTGGCGTGTGAAGAGATGCATTATACCTAATATAGCTCGAGCATTTCGGCATGGCACAGCAACCGTCCCTGGATCGAGATATACCACCACCTCGCCGGTGAAAAGTCATCACATGTGGAAGGGGGCTTAGAATAAAGACAAGTTTGAACAAGCAGCTCCAGAATCCAAGCCTAAAACCTTGTGAATCAAGAAGCGGGCAACAACAGAATCTAAGTGACCATGATCAACCTCTGGCCATGCTGCCATAGTCCAGTGTTTTAATCTCTTCTGCTGAAGAAGGAAACTGATGTACCCTGAAAATTTCATAATTACGGTATGTGTTTTGTTGTGTTGTAATTGCAAACTTTGAAAATGTCATAATTATGTGTTTTGTTGTGTTGTAATTGCAAACTTTGAAAATGTCATAATTATGTGTTTTGTTGTGTTGTAATTGCGAACTTTGAAAATTTCATAATTATGTGTTTTGTTGTGTTGTAATTGCGAACTTTGAAAATTTCATAATTATGTGTTTTGTTGTGTTGTAATTGCGAACTTTGAGGCCTACAGTTTTCTAGTAGGTATGCCCTTCTATCCTCCTTTCTATGTTTAAGTTAAATAGTAAAGGATATACTAAATCATATGTCTAAAGAGTTTTAGTTGTTTTGAATTAAAGACTTAATTTGGCACCAAAATGAACAAAATTGGTTGATAAACAATAAATTATCAATAATTTGAGTAATTACAACCCAAATTAGAGCAACTCTTTTAGAAAGAAACCTTTTCAAAACCATGAACCGAAAAATCTGATTTTTTTTAGTGTAGGGCAGTGTTTTTACACTATTTATAGCAAAACTTTTTGCCAAAATAAAAAAAAAATTCTAGTAAGAACTTAAATTAATTTTCTTTGCATGGCGACAGCAACAGTTCTTGAATAGCCGATGGGCAAAGCGGCACTAGAAGAAAAACTTTTTAAATGAAGAGAAAAAAAATTGTCATTAAATTCCATGACACCCTTGACATTCAAAAACTGAGGTCACCATGGGAATAAACTTAAACTATGTTTCTACCAGATAATTATTTTATTTCTTTTAACCAAAACATGTTTTGATATAAAAGTTGGAAAAGTACTGCCCTTAACTTGTGTTCATTTGACAATGTGTCTACCGAGTTGGAGAAACAAAAATTAGTTACTTTTTGCCGATCTTTTATGACCACAAAATTCCTTTGGTAAACAGTTGAACATTATATAGGCTAATACATACATAGACACAATGCACTTACATGCAACACTAAACAGATGTCGAACGTTAACCTTGTGCTTATCATCACGGTGAAAATAATCAGGCAATTCGTGGGTAGCGCATGATATCATGGGTAGTTGGTTGCATGACTTTCGAAGTGTCCCATTGTTACGATGCATGGGAAATTCAAACAAAAATATTTTTATGACTTTATGACCAAAATATTGAGAATTAGGGACTTTCGTTAGCCCTTTTGCAATTAGTAACTTTTTCAAAACTTTCGTGGCTTTGGTGACCCAGTAGACACCCTGCTAAATATTCTGTACCTACAGAGGAATAGAGTATTCAGGAAATCTGAGAGGGGCACATGACATTAGGGGCTTTGAAGTGAAATGAGCCTGCTATTAACTGAAGGTATGAGCAGTAAGTGAATGCTTGGTCTATGAATTGAGAGAAACAGGAGTACAAGTTCTGACACTCAGGGCATGTTTCATAGGCTGATTGAGTACACCTCAAGTGTGGCGCTTTACTGAATAAAGGACTACAGCTACCTGAACTCTAATAAAATGGCCACACTTGAGGCGTAATAAATCTATGAAAATGGCCTCTAGTCTCTTGACCCAAATAAATAAAATGAATTTAGAATAATGATATAGTAAATATTAAGAATTTAGAAAAAAATTGAATGGATAACAGGGTTATTAAAACCAATTTTAAGAATTGTATATCTTATACAGCATAAAATGAATGCATATAGATATTTACAAACAATCTGGAAACAATGTTTAAAATCATAAATTAATGATAAGAAATGAAGTTTAACTTAAAAAAACAGTCCTGGATTGAAAACAAAAATTTCACTTATTGTAGTGAAAAACTTTTCCTGTCCTAATGTCTCCCATTTTCCCTACTAGCAGCATTCGAAAATTAAAAACCCTATTACATTCACCTCTTTAAAAGTAATTAATTCCCTTATCAAATAATGCTAGTTTTATTTTCAATCATGCATTTGTAACTCACATATCTTCCGAAGCAGATACATACAAACTCGACCCACTGGCATCTTCATTCAACAAGCTAGGTTGCTGCTCCGCTTCAGCCGAACACTTATTTTCATACAATGTTTCAACACTGTTAGATGTCAAGGTCACCTCTTTAACCTTCTTTGTAATCTCAAGAGTTTCAGACCTTAAAGTAACCACATCTACATCCTTGGCTTCAGCGTTCAACTCTAGTTGCACCACTTTAACAGTTTTTGATACAGCCATACTGCTCTCAACCAAAGACTTCACTTTTACTTGCTTGGAAACCTTCACACAAGCCTTTATCCCAGTGTCCACCTCAATTTTATTCAAAGACACAACACATCTGCCCAGCTTAAGCTTTTCATCGGAAAGAGTCTTGTTTTCCACAGATGACCTCTTGTGTTTTGAACTATTCACTGATAAAACATTGGCATTGTGCTCTATGGATTTCGAAGAAGAGTTCCTCGCTTTTATCAAAGTCGTCTTGTGAGCGGGCGCAACAGAAGACCGGGGCTTTATCTCTGGGAACTGGATCTTAGGTCCAATGGAGTGCTCCACCTTGTTTATCTGAGACTGTCTAGTCTTGGCAACAGGGCCCATGTGGTTGATGGCGACTTTAGGGAATTTAATGTTGCTTGCTTTGAAAGGATTAAACTTAAAAACTGGTGCACAGTTTTCATGATATGTTACATGTTTAGGTTGTTGCTTCAGGTCTACCACCACAGACTTGTTGATAGCCTGCAATCAAACACAGAAGCAAAACATAAATATTGAATCATAATCCTGTAAAGATGAGTTTAAAATGGGAATTAAGGATTTACTCATATGAGGATGTATACAAATATTTAATTTTAAACTATCTTTAAAACAAATATATTTTATAAGTCACCTTACTTTAATTATATTGGATGAAAATTAATGCAAAAGGCCTTTAATGAGAAATGAAAAGGTCAAAGAGGAGAACTTTGACTATGTCAATAAAATTAGCCTAAGCTTTTAAGAGGGGGTTGCCATAAGGTAATTTGCAGCTCTCCCTAGGACGTGGACAATTTTTTTGTTTTACATGAGTACAGAGAAGTTGAAATGTAAATACTCAATATGTAAAATAAAGCCAAGCAGTTAGGACTATTATAATATCCCAGACTCGCAACACTCCAAGCAGTTCCTTCAGGTGTGTTTTATTCTCATTATGTGCATTCTTGCCGATGTGTGTCAATAAAATAAGTTCAACTGCTCCAATTTCTTTTGAAGCCCTTGATGTAAAAATAAGCTTTTTGGAGAATAGAATTTTTTTTTTGCAATCAAAATTGTAAAAATACAATAAATCGTCGATAATAAATGTCATCAAAATCAGAATGGGTAAGGTAAGGTTGTGGGGCATGTTTCCCACCAAATGATCCACATGGTGGTTGAGGCTGCCCTCACGTCCTTATTTAAAAATAAATAAATATGCTAGATTAAAAAAGTATATCAACTATGAGATTTGTGTGCAGGCAAATTAAATAAATAAGTTTTTAAACAAAAAAAATGTAGATTTTTTTAAAAAAAGAGACAAAAGTATCTCATAAGTCAAAGCAACATTAAGTTTATACGTCTACAATTTTGATACAATAAACTTGGTTGCAAACAAATCGAATATGTGGAACTAATAAAGCCACATAAAGTCAATACAAGTTTACTTTTGGTCAGTCTACCGAATTTACATCTTGTACAAGAGCGTGTTTCTATTCCATTGGCTCGATAATTAGGAACGGCATGGGCTTTTAAGTGTTTAGTAGAAATCTCAATCTAATGAATCCAGTGGCGCAGAAACTAGGGGGAACGAGGGTAAATTTTACCCAAAAAATTCAGGAGGGTAAAAAGTATCATTTTTACTACCCCAAAATAATTTAGTAAAACTTTTAGATAATGTAAACATCTTATTGTTCACACTATGTTAACATAATAGAAATAAAATGTGCATACAATGAATAGATTTTGAAAACTCTGATAGTGATACCAGCTACATCAGCTATTGCAGAAAGAAGTTTTTCAGTGCTTGGATGCATTAAAAACTATCTTCGCTCCACGATGAGGCAGTGTAGCCTAAGTTCCCTGAGAGGCTCAACAAAATTGAAATTGCAAAACTGGTTAGAGGTTTTATAGCTAGTAACAAATATAGGGCAAAGGTGTATGGAAATATACTTTAATTTCCAGTGTCTCATAATTTTTAGTTGAGCTGCATCAGATAACACTTTTCTTAATAAGCTTTGTGTGTATTAATTCTAATGTTTGGAATGAATAAAATAAATGAGAAAAATGCACAATGGGACCATTAAATACTGGTATACCTCGTTATACACGATCTCACTTTACACGTTTTCGCTATAACACGATTCAAATAAATAAAAAAATAATGCATGGTCAGCTGGAATTTCGCATTCATCCTGTGCAGTGGTGGTGTGACCTTGTGCACACACATTCCAGTGAGGACAAAGATCTTAACTATACAGTTTGGTGTTAGGGGTGGTGGTATTGACAACAATGGATATGCATGTGCAGAAGTTAAACAGACCTGTATGAAGGGAGTTTGGAAAAATATTTGGCCTGAAGTTTCTGATTCTCATGATTTTGATCCTGAACACGAGCTTTCCAATTCAAAGACGTGAAATCGTTGACATAGCAAGATGTTGGATTTGAGGACATAGACCAGGCAAATGTGGATCAATTGCTCCAATCCCACTCAAAAGAACTCACCAATGAAAATCATCTAGAAATGGAGAACGGCATAAAGAATGAAGAGGAAGAGCCTTATGTTGTTGAGCCTATCAAACAACTTTCAACAAAATAATTTGCCGATTTATTTAAGCACATTGACAGTGCAATTAGAATCATTGAAGAGAATGACCCTAACATGGATAGAAGCAAGCTTACCGTCCAAGGGCCGTCAAGAGAGCAAGAGCTTACCGTCCAAGGGCCGTCAAGAGAGCAAGAGCTTACCGTCCAAGGGCCTCAAGAGAGCATGAGCCTACCGTCAAGCGCAAGATAGTGATAATCCAGATTTGTCAAATCCAGTTAATTTATCATGCAATTGAAGATTAACAGTAAGTGTACCTGTAGCATTGTATTAATTAGATACATTGATTAAAAATTGTGTTTACAAATTCCAGGGGAGTGAAGAATGACCATAAGTCTAGGCTACCTAATGCATTGTACTAATTATATAAATTAATAAAAATTGCATTCATTTACAAGTTTTAGGTTTTTATTTCCTTTGGAATAATCCCTAAATCACCCATGTTAAAATCATTTCACTTGGGTTTCGTGTTACACGATTATTTATCAGAACCAATCACTCGCGTAGTGTGAGGGACAGCTGTATTACATTTTCCTTTTCTTAATCTTAAAAATGTTATCCCCTATAAGAGCACATGGCTATTTTACACACCCCAGGTTGCAGTACAAACGTGATATTTCAAAATAAGCACAGTTGCTTCTCACAAGTTTCAAATTAGGGGCTTGGGTCATAAATCACAATAAATTGATTCCAGAATAGAACCCTATCGAAAGTCATTGACATCCTAGTTATTTAATTTTCACTAACTTAAACCAATTAATTTTTTTAAAATCTATCCTAATGTTGGGTGATTTTACGCCAAAGAAAGTCTTGACTTTGTATACATATGACTAATTATTTCAAATATTGAAATGATTTGATATTTTTCAAGTTAAAAATTCAAATTAATAAATAGTTTATATTTGGCAAAAAAAAAAGTGTTTAGTATAAATATATAAACAATATTTTGAAAGAAAAGAGTAGGACTGTGTGTAAATTATATATATATATAAATAAAAAATCCATTACAGTTTCCAGCCTGTGGCAGTTTTTATTTACATTTCAAGCCATATATTTTCCACTACCGGCTTGCTAAGTCTGTCCTAGTTTCATATGCCTTATAATCTAACTTAAGACTAGGACAGGTACAGCATCCCATCCCCGGCCGTTAATTTATCACTGTGAAAAGTGTAACCCCACATTTCACCAATGATAAATTATTCAGCCATGGCAGGATTCGAACCCGGGCGCCTTAGCTCAGTAGACAAGACACGCTACCAACTGAGCTAAGGTGTCAGATATACATATAATTTAGTATGTTACTTATGAAATAAAAATGAACAAATATGTTTAAGTACTCAGTACCGTACTCAAACACAAAAATGTGGGCAATGGCACTTCAACTAACAAACTTTAGGAACCCCTGCTTTATAAGGTAGTTTCAAAATCTCCATCAGGTTCCATACAAAAAATCAAGCAAGTTTATCTAAATATTCTGTCAAGTTGAGTTTCTTACATTTGTGATGTCCCCAAAAGCCGATCTCTTGGTTTCTTTATCCTTTGGAGGGGAGTTAGCTTTTCTCTTAATCTTTTCATCTATAGCTTTCAAATTTGTGTCTGCAGTGCCAAGGTTTCTACTGCGTGTTGTAATTCCTTTCTTGGCAGGCTCTGTCTTGTTAACCTTCAAACGTGTTGGTGCCATGATTCTACACCTGAGAAAATATGATTTCATTGCTAATCAAGCCGTGCATACGCACAAAAAATGTGCAGCTAAAATATATTTTTAATCTGATAAACTAGAACACAAAAACAATAAGGCAAATATAAAATAATACAAATTATTATTTGTCCTACACTAAAACTTAAGTGTCTTAGTGGTTTATATACTAATAAATGTGTACATGCCTTTTAATGATGTGCCTACTATGTGTATTTGAAGCTATTTTGTTAAGAGGGTCACATCAAGGACATAGAAAGCCAACTTCTAGCGGTAGGGTCAGGGTTGCTAAAACACATTACTATACCTTTGGCAAATAAAAGTTTCACACCTATACAATAATTTTCAAAAAATATTTACAAAAACTATAAAACCACAAAAATGAGTTTAATAACTTTTTTTAATTTGACAAGATAGTCCACACCACACAATTTACCACAAACCACCCCCTCACCACACACACATCTGCAATAAATACTTTATTATAATTTTATTGGATTCATTTAAGTTCACAACATAATTTTACCAATATAAATTTTAGGCAAATTGACACGAAGAGTTTAATTTCTTGTCACTGTTAGCAAGAACATTTTAAGTTTGAATTTTTTGAAAATTACTATTATTATTATTATTACTATAAAACTCAAAATTAAGAATTTTGCTGAGCGGTGAATTGTTTTGAATATAAAAATAGGTGATGCTGTATATAAAATAAAAGCCCTATTCATAAGCTATAAAATGACACCTGTCACAGGTCTGTAGCTAGTATAGGTATCAAGTAAATGACATAAGTTTGTGGTGACTAACAAATTTGGGTTTTTTAGGAGGTTTTAAAAATTTTATAACTTAAAAACGAGTGGATGAAACAAATTTGAAAAAAAAATTAATAATTTCTAGACATCTTATGGTAAGGTACAAATCTACCAAAAATTAATCAAATCCATGACATTTAGGTTTTATGCAATGGTTGATTGACATGGAATGACTCAAAAACCATCTTGGTACACCTTATCACTAGCAAACTAAACTATGCAAAAATAGCATGTCATTAAGTTGTATTTTTTTCATTCTGTCCTAGTATGTTACCCGTTTAGGTTATAAGCATAGGCTTTCCTTTTCTTTGTACATTAACTGATTAGCAACGAAGAAGATAGAATTTTATAGTAAATTTAACCACATTTACAAGAGGTGGGTTGGAGGGGTGGTTGGTGGGGTAGGCAGAGTGGAAATGTTTAAGAAAAGCCACCCCAGTACAGCTGACTGGGGTACAAACCTTGATCTCCCAGGAGAGTGATGCATTAAACCTTGTGAACACCAATGTGGGTCACTGATTTAATTTTATGACTATCCTATATTTGATATTGTGACAAATTATTCCCTGCTTGTTTGTGGCTTTCAAACGCTTTCCATGACATAAGTTCAACCTCTTCTTAGTATAAAATAAAATTTAAAGCTAACATAGGCTTAGGGCGTACTTGACTATAAATAGGCCTACTTAGCCTAGGCCCTATTTAATTATGATACAGTCTGACTTCCATATAGTGACATCATTGGTTCCATTAAAAAAATTGATTTATTATTATTATTATTATTATTATTATTATTATTAGCACCGCGTCTTACTACCCGTTCTGGTTATACGCACTTGCGCTAATGTGTAATAGTAGGGGTGATTGTGAGATGAAATGGAGGATCTACAGTTTAACATGGGATCCGAACCACGGTGGAGGTCTGGCATTCCACTTCGATATATATAGAAACAATATTTTTTTATATATGATATTGTGTAGTATATTGTATTAAGAAATATTTCCTCGTCAATGCACTCGTCATAAGTGAATATGAATCACATCATGTAGAAGTTATGTTTATAAAGATGGGCTGGTTAAAAACAAACAGGGAAAAATGTGTATCATACCTTTAAAAAAAATAGTGACCATAAACCATCGGTTAGAGATATTGAAACAAACTGAACCTTATATATAGGAAGGCTATTTGTGGAGTGTTAAGAGAACAGCACCATGCTAGACAACCTGTCTGTGTCACAATGACCTTGACCAAACATTTCCTTAGCTTCCTCCTGTGGCATCTACATTCTATTTTTTTCTCACTTGTTTTTCCTTATACCATCGTCAATGTGGGGAGAAAATCCTGATTTGCCTTGAAAAAAAATCAATATATAATTTTTTTATACTGGTAAG
Source organism: Timema genevievae (assembly GCA_902155825.1). Taxonomy (NCBI): domain Eukaryota; kingdom Metazoa; phylum Arthropoda; class Insecta; order Phasmatodea; family Timematidae; genus Timema; species Timema genevievae. The sequence goes on from CABFWO010004617.1 coordinate 13,568, forward strand.
CCCCCTGTGTATTTTTATATATAGAAACAGTTCCTCTATGTAATGTCACAGGGACTCACCAAAACTTCGATACATAAAGACATTCAGTAAATGGAAGTTCAATGTATGGAGGTCCCACTGTGCATTTAATACTGTTGCCAATTGTGTTTTCTATATCCAAAGTATGTCAAAATTACTGCTCAGTGTTTTTACCTTAATTTTGTATATTTTTTAAGCATTGTGTCTTACTACCCATTCGGGTTATATGCTTAAGTACTAATTACGCTAATGGGTTAAGTGAGAAGGTTGAATTTAGAGGAAGTGAACACGTATTTGCNCCCAGTTCACCCGATCAGTATTCAAACCTCGATCTCCCCATACTCGGCAGTCTAGCTCAACATAAAACTAGCACGTTAGCTAACTACACCATCGAGGCGGGCAATTTTGTATTAAGTTAAGTTTAAAACATACTTTATAATGCAGATCTAAGTTACAGAACACCAATATAAATTGTATTTTTAGTGTGGCTAGCTACATGAAAATAAGACAATTTTTTTAGTATTTAAATATAGGAATCAAATATTAGGCCTAGAAACCTTATGTTGATAAATCTACAAAACTTTTTTTTCTTTTAAAAGAAGAGACAAAGCTAAAAAAAATTCAAAGTTAAATCAGAAAAATGTCTTTAGTGGTAGAAATGAGAGTTAGATTTTCCCCCTCATTAAATTAATCATTAGGCTTATTCTGATCTCAAGCACTTAGCTATGCAATAATCAATTTAAATAAAATACAGGAAATTTATCATTATGCTCAAGTTTAGTTATGAAACTTGGCAAACAATTTAGTAGTGTGTTTATGATATATACAGTGGGCTATATTATTAAGGCCGGTAATAATATTCTTAATAAAAAAAAAAGCATGTTTAAATAGTTACATGGAGCAGTCCCTGGAGCGTTAATTAGCATATTTAGAATCTAAAGATATTGTAAAATTGTTGTGATAGTTAATATATAATTAGATCTACTTGGTACTTCCCTAAAGACCTATGAGCCGTTATGTGACCCTAAATAAATATAACCAGAGACAAACTAAAGTTAGTCCTTTCTCAGCAATGTATTAAATTTGTTAATTGCGACGAGTTAACACGAATTTGTGTTAAATTAAAATGTAATATTTTGTAAGCTTCAGTTAAGCAAGATCTATTCATGTAATTTTGTATTTTAGAACTAATATTAGCATCGTAGATAGAGGAAAATATCAAAATAAATATCTAATAAGAGTCGACAAAATTTAAAATTTGACCGTTACAAAGCGGCCATTTAAATTAGAATAAAGTACATAAACATTTAAAGTTTACTTACAATACAAACACTATTTTATATCAAGAACTTTTAGAATAATTAATATATGTCATAAGATACCTGTTTGGAAAATATAACTCTCTTTTAACTTATAAGAAGAAACTAACTCTGACACAATCCGAATGAACACTCCTTTAAATTTCTTAAGAGACACGGTAACAGTTATAAAAGTTTGCTATTGGCTGATGGAAAAGTAATGGCGAATATGTGAGCCAATGGAAAAAAGTATTAGTTACTAGTCGACATCGGCGTAGCCTATAGTTATAATGAAATAATAATAAATATTTTACATATTTTAATCAATTGTGTGGGCTTAGAATATCATATAAGTATTTAAAATTATAACTTTTTGAAACATACTAACTTTTATAATTTACAAATCGATCCTTGAAAAAAAAAAATTCTGTTTTACCCAAAATAAATAGATAGATGGCTCAATAATTAATCATTGATGCAAAAAAAGTACTTTTAATAATAAAAGAGTTAATATTCTTTCTGTGAATAATTTGTGGATCCTAAAATACTGTAATAGGATTTTATTTTATTTTCAGCTGCAACTTTTGACATATTGTACCATTTTTGACAGATTTTAAACCAACACACTAAACTTTTGTTAAAGTTGGCTATGCATTTAATTTGAATGCTTTAAAATGCTATTACTATGTAAACTTTACACATATGTACCAAACAAATCAGCTGCTTAAAATAGAAATGTAAATACAAACATTATAAATAGTGTGTTGATTATTTTTTAAATATATTCTCAGTCATGAAAAAACAACCTTTCACAATAAATTACATTAACGTAAAAAATAGTTTCATATATTTATCAGAGCGATGGCTAAAAATGGTTGGCGATTTCACTATTAGTGTGAGTATGATAAATCTTCATGCATTATAATATATATTGACAAGTTGATTAGCGAAAAGAATCCTCTCATAATAATCTTTAAAAATATTTATTTTATCAAAAAAACAGCCGCATTACATTATTTGGACGCCGAACATCCATTTTGGGATGTGGCTTAGAGATTGTGAGAGGTTTCACTAATTCACTCACTATTGTCACCCCCATGCTGGAACGTTGTAAGGCTTCAGTCACTTAATATACTATATTACCGATCATTGATAGGTAAAGTGTTTGAATTGTGGTTCAAGGTGAGGGAGTTTCACATGTGATTTATGGCTAATGTGGACATACTTCTTCTAAACTTCCTTCCTCTCACACTTACTCCATAAATTAAGTCACGGGGATAGTACCCAGATTTTGTATTAATTTATATAATATTTGTTTATTCCCAGAATATCAACATTTTATGATTAAACTTACCTTGTAAAATTAATATGTTGAATTGGTATAAACGAAAGTCTAGAAGAGAGGAGGTCATCGTGACAAGGCTCCGCGTCGGACACACATCATTGACCCATGGTTTTTTATTGAGAGGGGATCCACCTCCAGTTTGTGAATTTTGCGATGCACCCCTTAGTGTGTACCCCATTTTGGTGGAGTGTCGTAAATATGCCCCTATCCGGCTCTTGATTTTAAAGGTGACCTACATTTTTTACTACGTGATAGCGCGGATGGAGTTATTTGTTTACTCCGTTTTATACGCCAGGCGGATCTTTTTAATGCCATCTGAGTCACTTTTATAAAGTGAGCTCATTTGGATTTTTTCTCATATTGAGAGTATTTTTAACATTTTTAGTGTACTTTAATATGTTATTTTGTCTTTTTAACACATCTTTTAGTATTCTTTAACATGTCTGTTTTGTTTGTTTTTATCATTTTATATTTTAATATGTTTGTTTTGTCTTTTTACAAACTTACTATATTTTAAAATGTTTGTTCTGTATTTTTATTTTAGTGCATACACCTGTGGTTTTTTATTAGCAGGTGTATCACTTAAAAACATGGGTGTATTATCCATATTTCTTCCCCCATGGGGATTTTACTGTATTTTTAAATGTTAAGGTCCTAATGACCTCATTGTGTCGATGGGCCTATAAACAATAATAATAATAATAATAATAATTATTGGTATAAACATAAACAAAAATAATTATTTTTATAGCTATTTTGACAAGATAAAAGCTTACCTCACAAAAGAAACCTACATCTGTATTTGACATTCCAACATTTAATTTGGCCCACACATCACAAAGACAAAACAAGGCGAGGACCCTTGTGTTTTCAAATATATACAAAACCATACCATCAGAGGTGCTCTTATATTATATCGTTTTATTACAATCAAGCAGTGGCAGTCGGTGGCCTAAGGAACTGGGCAAGCAGCTTTGAATGTGGGGTCGGGGGTAAAAATGTTCAAAGCTTGTTTTTAATTTTTGGACTTTAAACTCTTTATTTAAATAATTTTAGGAGTATAAAATCTATTTAACTTAGTTGAATGCATAAAATTGTGCCACATAAAACAAATATAGCACAGAGAAATTAAAAAAACAAACCTTTAGTAACAAAAATCAAGGCCTACTAGAGCATTACTGAACACATGGCTGATATAACACTGACACTGCATGCACCAACATTGACAAAGAGTACTCATCAGATCTTTTACCGTTCTATTCTTTCATTGGCTGAAATACTACGTGGCAGCGAGAGGCAGTTCAAATGTTGCTTATTTTTCCTCTACGGACACACACGCACCTTACCCTCTTTCCATCTCTTTAATCCCTCGTGCCATTTGAATGCTTTAGAAGCAAGTTTGAGCTAGCTTCTAGTAGGTCCTCATGGTGAGGAAAGACCCACACTCACTGACACTTACAAATATAAAGCTCAAACAAATATTCTGTTAAATATAAAATATATATTAGTTTATTAAATTAAAAAATGACACCTGAATACGGGAATCGAACTTGGGACCTTTGTCTTAGTATGCCATTGCTGTAACCACCAACCTATCCAGTGAGTCATCCCATGCCCAGGGTCAACTTCACTCATATTTTAAGGCGGAGTGTGTGATGGACCTGCGGAAATGGTCAGCTCTACATATGAGTGATCAATCAATATCATGAGCTATCGGATAACACAGCCATCTTTGACTCAGGAGCGCTTTAGGCTGCCAATAGTGCAACGATAACTATACGATTGCGCATATAATTGCTGGATTAAATAGCCAAGCTATTATATTTGTGCCTATAGCTGCATCTAAATATATTCACAGACTGCCTTAAAATATGATTGTAGAATGACCCTGGGCATAGGACGACTCCTGGATAGCTCAGTAGTTAGAGAATTGACATACTAAGCCAAAAGTCCCGGGTCTGATTCCCATGTCCAGGTGTCATTTTAAATCTAAATAATATGATAGTTATGTACATGCCTGTAATCGTAATCAACAATGGCTATTTAATCCATTAAACTATATGGTTTGGGATTTAAAAGATATTTGTAAACGTAAAATACTTTAATTTAGTTTAAAGTAGGCAAGCAGTGCTGTGCCAGCCTAACTTTGCAAACAAATTATGCTAAAAAAAATTATTTCTAATCTATATCCCTTATTGATTTGTTGTATCTTTAAAATGTAACCATTTATATATTGTCCTCATTTATGTCGCATCTGATTTCAATAATTGTACTTTTTCTCTCCTGTACATAACAACAGGTCACTAAATTATTATTTTTAAGGACTGCAATATTCCTTTATCTCATACCATACCTTTTACTACACTATTAGATTAAATATGATCTATTTGCCTATTTGGTTGTAGGCCTACTTGTACATTGTCTCCAGCACAGTTTGATCAATGTACAGTATGATGCTTATCAAATATTCAAGCTATATCTAGGGGCGGATAGAACATTTTACAAGTCAAGCGTCATCAAACTACCAAGCTCATTTGTCAACTTCCTTCGAGTCTCTCTAAATATTTTTCATTTTGCTATGATGTAAAAATCTCCTATGTAATCAAAGTACCAGGCTACGGAACCAGAGGTCTCAGGTTTGATTCTCGGTGCTTCCACACTTTCTGTGAAGCAGTGGGTCTGGAACAAAGTCAATTCATCCTCATGAGGACAAAATGAAAAAGTAGCAGCTCAAGTCTATAAAACTGAGATTAATGTTAGGAGGGTTCATTGTGCTGACTACATGACAAACTCTATCTGCAGAAGTTGGCACTATATTCACCAACAGATGGAAGCCGCTTGGTAGGCATGGTTCGATTGTGGGCTGATGTCATGAAGTTTGTGATGTAAAATTGACATTTTATGGGACTCTTTACAGAACACGGTGCTAAAGTTAGAATATGGTAATGGCGAGTGTTGCTATTTTTCTTGGAGCTCTTCGCCTGCAGTCACAGTTCAAGATGATGTTGTTTCTATTAATGGAGCTTACGCTCGTGCATTGGGGCTCAAAGATGGACAGACAGTGTTGATATCAGATTACACAGATGTGGGGCCAGTGAATAGGATTCATGTGTCCCCGCTGACTGAAGATGACTGGGCCATCATGGTAAAACAATTTTATTATTATTGTTATTATCATTGTTATTATCATTATTATTACTTTTTAGCATGCTTCTTGCAGATTTTAAAGAACATGAAAGTGAAAATTGGTTAAGGGGTGTAACTTTATTTGCCACCCTACCATTTATTTCCTTATATTTTTCCCAATCTTTGTAAATAGTTTCAAATTTATTTTCGTTTGAAACACGCTGTGTCGCCGGCGTGACAAATAATACTATTTACATCCATTTAAATAAATTAAAAGGACGGAATATAGAACGTCTAACACTGTTTTAAATAACTTAAACAATTAATTTTGACCTAAGGAAGAACACTTACCTTTTATTAAACATATTAATTTCCTTCCAAGAGGTCTGTTGACTTTTCTTCTATTTATTTTGAATGTCGGCTATGATTTATTTCAACGCATGCGCAGATATGATGAACAAGTGAGTGGCGAGTTTCGTGATTGTAAAAGTAGTAAAAAAAGAAAAAGAAGACGAGATGTAAATACCTCTAAAATAGCGCGCATTTCAATTTTGACAGATTAAAATAAACATTTAATTCTTTTAAGCAAACACTGACATATATTTAAATCTTGATATTAAATTTGTATTTTATTTTCAGTTCATAGCCAACACTTTATCTTTTATTTTAATGTATTAGTTTTCTCTTTGGACTTAGTTGAAAATAGAACGTTTTTAAATTTGATTCTTAGAACATTATTTGAAGAGGATGAGGTTTTTTTTTTCTTCTTCCGGAGTGTCATTTTAACATGGAGCAAAATCTGTTTAGCTCCTAACTAAATTTAATTTTAAAGTGGAACAATGGCTGGAAAGTAAAGTGCAAGTATTCAAATGAAAAGTTAAGTGTCTGGAGACGAACTAGAGACTGTTTATTTCTTCAAATTGTGGACGAGTTGGAATAAATAAATAAAAGGAAACAGATTTCAGACATTCTGTTTCAACATGGATGAATTCATTGGTGAGATCCAGCCAAATCTTCAATTTTAAATATATTTATTTCTCATTTTTTTTATCAAGCTACCAGGATTTATGCAAAAACTTTCAGAAAGGACTAAATACATTCAGACTCTCCATTTCAGAGAATTGATTAATATTTTACTTTTATGTAAAAATATTAATTCTATTGATTTCTTTTTTCTTTTTCCTCAACAATACTTTTTTTTTTCCGTCTTACTCAAAACTATATATTCTATAAAAGTTTAGCCTATATATATATATTATTTTCTTTCACTCTATTATTATATATATTAAAACTCCTAAATTTAATCCTGTTCAAGAGATTGTTCATTTAATTGTTTAACTTTGTTTAAGAATATATGTAATACCATATATTTTATTTTGTCATATTAGCATTATATTTATTCGGATTTCCATTGGTAGGATTGGGATGTAGTAAAAGGGAAACAATAGTAATAATAATAATAATAATAATAACAACCCACAAAAGTTTCAACAATTGTTTTTTTTTATTGTAATCTAAATTAGTACATTTTTGTTTTAATGATCCATTTTATTTAAGTTGCTCATGTTTTATTTTTTTTATTTTAAGTACTCCCAACTCTTGTGGAGACTTACAGCACACCATTGTAACATTGACATTGTAATATCCAGGTAAACGTTCCCGAGCACACCCAGTGGTCTACGAGCATTTAGAGTCATTGTGCCTTTATCTAAGTTAGTCGAGCTAAAGTTTATTTGTATTTATTGTGTTTTTTTATTATTATTATTTCTCCTAGTTTCTAGGAGTGGCGCCCAACACATAAATTTTTATTCATCTCGACGTTACCCCTTTTTGTTGATAAGACACAATAGTACATTTTTATTAGAGGGGATGTCGAAAATATAAAGAATATACACCTTAGTATGCATTAATATTTGTTGAGAGTCGGTTCAATGTGTGTTTCTTAACTAAGTAATGCACTTTAAGCAAATTTGTACTTTTATGCAGTATTTTTCTATCTGGCAAGGTACCATAATACAATATAATATTCCTCCATAAATAGTCTACATTACATTGTCGGTAGGCCCTACCTATTTTTATTTATGAGGGTGAAAATTAACATTTAATGGATACACCCATATCTGGATACATCTTGAATAATTTAATTAAATTTAGTTGAAAAATGTCAACTGAGCATGAGAATTGAGCCATGGACCTTTGGCTTAATGGGCTAATGCTTTAATACTAGGCTATACATGAATCATTATGTGCTATTCTTCATTCAACAGCTGCATAAACGATGACTCCAAATGTGTTACAATGAAAACTTAAATGCAAAACACCTAAAAACCTTTCTTATGGTTTTGCCGTTGCAATGTAATTTTCTATCTTGAAATTATAGAATTGTTGGGTAGACTGAATGTGGATTAAATCACATCTTGGTCAAAATTATAAAACATGTAGTTTAGGCTATGTGTTTATAGATAAATACTGTACCATATGTTTAAAAAACGGTGTTAATAATTTATATGTTTAAAGCCTTGTCTACACTGTCATATTTTACTTGCGCCAATAGCCATGCTAATTGTCATTCAAATAAAGGCTTACACTAAATTTGGAATATCATTCAAATATATACCTGCGGGACGGTTGAGTTGGATTTGAACGTGGCTGGAAGTCATAGATTGTTGTATATTGATACACCAATCGAGGTTTACATGTGCAACTACAGCTGGCACAACATTTAACTATTGGGGACAAAATATTGCATGCATATTGAGGTTTATACTGTCAAGTCACCACACCAATAATGATTGGCACTGGCAAAACATGACAGTGTAAACCCTCCTTAACCCAGAAGGGGGGAAAAAATCAGAACTAAAGAAATATGGCTCAAAGGATACTTGTTATTAATAAAATAGTTTTAACGCCATAGAATGAATTTAGGAGATTCAACATTGATAAAAGGTCAAATTATGTACCTATCTTACATCATTTGTTAAAATGGCACACTATTTTAAAAGTAACAGTTATAAAACATATTACTTGGCTTCTAAATACACAAAAGTAGAGCCAATACTTTCTTAACCGTCAGATAAGGCTCTTTCTATGACGATCCAATTCTAAAGTAAGCTCCTCCCAAGATATAAATTTGTTAAGGGAAGGAAGGTTGATAGTTTTGATAACAAAACACTTTTTTCTCCAAAAAAATTTAAAAAAATCTGAAATCAAATGCTTTTTGTTTAATTTTCCACATGTAGGAGAGCTTAATCTCAAGAGATCTTGAGTTGCCTGGGCATCACAGAAATGTTAACACGACTTATTCTCTTTATTTAAAATTTCTCTGTTCAGATGGCAGTGTGATCATGCATGACAACTATCAAAAACTTTTGAGATTATAATATGTAAAAGGTTAAACTCAACATACCTTCTGAAGAAATATTTTATTTATTTTGCCCCAAAAGGTTTTTTATTATATGAACTGTAAAAATACAGACTTAAACTAACATTTCCTTCCACCTCACCTTAAGTTGTTGCCATTGAAGAATTTTAACTGCTATTATTTCCTTGTGTAGTAAAAACAGCTTAAGCATTGACAAGAGGTTGATGAATAACTCATCATCAACAACATCAACTGTTTCCCAGCCTGTGGTCAGGTTGGTATAGTAAAATGCCTCCATCCTCATTTATCTTTCCACTATTTTTACATCTTTAATTGCTTCCATTTCTTCACCTCTCACTTGCACACTTTCTTTTAACTGTTCCTTCCATCTCTTTCTTGATCTTCCTTGCGGTCTTTTTCCTACATACTTGTCTCCATCATTCTCTTTGGCATCCTCTCCTTCTCCATCCATATTACATGCCCATACAATCTCAGCCTTGCTTCCTTTACTATCTCATGTACATTCTGTATTCCCACTCTTTCTCAGAATATTTCTTATCCTGTTTCTCATGACAGCTAACATGCTCATCACAGACTTCAATCCCATGGCCTCCACTTTCTTTTCACTCCTACATTTAATGTCCATGTTTCTGCTGAATATATGACAGTGGGTACTAAAATTAATCTGCCCTATACAGTACTTACTTACATTTCAAGGGCACTTCTCTTATCCAAAGCAGGTCTCTTAAAAACCCATAGAACAACTTCCTCTGCAGCCCTCTTCCTATATTAGATCCCCTTTACATCCACTCTTTGCCTCGCCTCAGTCACGCTTCCAAAATATTTTAAATTCTGTACTTTACTCATTTCTACTCCAACCAACTTTATAGTTATACCTAGCCTTATCCTCTTCCTTGTCGCTACCATCACTTCACACCTCACTGTGCTAAATTTAATTCCACACTCTTTCATTTCCTCATTCCATTCCTGAAGCTGTTCCTATATAAATGGTATGTTTTTTTAAAAATCTCATATCAATTTTATGTATCACTTAATGTAGCACATTGTTTTTCTAGATGACTTGCAGTGAAACTGTCCAATCCTCGCTGTTAGAGCAGCTCAGGGTTGTGTGGCATGGCCAACACTTTGTGTTCTGTCTCTCACAGTCCTTTCAGCTGGTGCTTTGTGTGGGTAAGCTGTGTGCTGTATTTCTAGCCTATTGTTCCTAAAGTACACAACTTTAGCTGAGCTTAAGGTCCCAGGTTTTATTCCTGGCTTGATCAAAAAATGGTGACAAAATTATACCTAAGAAGCTGAGTGGGGAATTTCGAATTGAGCTAGTTAGCAAGTCATGTGTTGATATCATCATTTGGTCCACAAAGTACATGTTAAATATCCTTATTTAAATATAAATAATACTGTTCAATGCCTAAAGATATTCTTACTTCTAGGGTTAGCTGCACAGTAAGTGTGCTTTATTCTGACTCATTCGGTAATTTGGGGCTGGAGTCCAACCAGCATTACATTTTGTTTTTCAATTCCTTTGTCAGGCAAATACTATTCTTCTTTAATATCTTCTCAATTCTTCCCTCCTTAAACTAAGTCATCATGCCTATATTAAATAACAGGGCTGATCATATTTTTTAGTTTTATTGGTACATACGTTGATCACTTTTTAGCAAGTTAATTTCTTTAATAAGTGTCACTTAAATTTAGTTGTCTTCATGCCCATCATGTATCTTCGCTATTCGATTCCACTGTCCTATTTATAAAGTAAACTTTCTGATATCACTGCTTTGCCCATGTCTTTCTAATTTTATTATAACACCTTCTCCTCACTTATTTTTCAATCTGATTTGCCACTGTCTTCCTATCCTGTTATCTGACACTGTTCACTTTCTCTTTTTTTTTTCTCTCAATCCGGTTCTTGCAACTTTCCCGCTATTTACTCATTCAATCTCCCTATTTGTCCTTTATACCTAACTACTTAGCTTTGTTTTTCATCATACTCTCGTCACATATAAATAAAGAATTTGTTTAAATTAGATCTACTTATCCCACCTTCATCGATAGTTTGGGGAAAATGTAGTACTACATACCCTGTCCTCAGTGTGATTCAATTAAATGACCCCTTTTATCTTTTTCTTGTTTCTTCTAAAAAATAGTACCCCTACAAACCCTCTTAACATTGCACCCCCAAATCCCTCTCCAATACTCCTGTGCCCCGTCACAGTCACGGGAGTTGCAGCTTTCTTGGCTCTGTCACTGGTCATGAAATCTATCAGATAAGACACTTACTGTAGTCCTTATTAACTTGAAGTGTAGTAGTCAATAAATAATTTAATTATGTAAGGTAATAAAAATAAGAGTACTTTTTTTTTGCCAACAGATGCCCTTGAATCATCCCAGAACATTGGAAGACTAGAGCCCTTCACAGAGGTCGTGGTGAGTCCCCCAAAGAGTGACCTTGATTCAGTGGATAACAACAAAGAGAATAACGTCATAGATCACATCTCTGATCGCAATAACATCTCCAGATTAGTTTCTAGCGCTGACAAAGATAATGAACATTTAGGGATATTTACATCAGCATTAAGGACATTAACAAATCTGGTATTTGGTAGTCGAAAAGATTATGAAAACACGTCCTCAGATATTTCCCTCAATCATTGCAACAATTACAAAAACTCAAGCTACTCATCAATACAGAAATATTGTAAAAAACAAAATAAATTTGTATGCAGAGTGCACCCTTTACAAATTACGTCTGTTGGGAAAGAGGTAGTTGACAGTTGTTTGTTCTATCACCCTTATAATGTGTACATTCATAAATCTAATTGGGGCACTCTAGGGATAGAGCAACCACAAGATATATGTCCTGTTATAATATGTAAAGTAACTAAAGCACCTTTTTCCAAAACCAATTCGACTACTCCGTCATTTTCCTCTGGTGACGAAGATATAAAGGTGAATAGTGTTGAACAGGGAACCACTAATGTTGCTTATGCTCGGCTCTGCGTCTTTGAGGACATGTACCAAGATCTACCTGAATCTTTGAAAGAGGTGTTAGCTCCAATAGCCAACTACTCGGCCCACAAATGCGCTGTGGTTACTGATTTGTTAACAAAGTTTCTTGGATTGACACCAGGTTGTAGAATAGTTCTGGAAGTGATCTCTGCAAACGGTGCCATGCTTCCTACTGAAATACAGATTTCTTCTACGCAGCCATGGGTGAGAATTTTAATTTTTATTTCACTATGGATTAAGAGTTTTTTATTGTAATAATTCTGCTATAACCAAACAAGGCTCTGATATATTCATTTACTCTTAAGTATCATCATTGCTGAGGATGCTACTGTAATGTTAATGATTTTCCCACCCTTCTTTACTCTAAATTAGCATACAGTAGGGCCCTGCTTTACAGTGTTCCACAAATACAACGGTTTGTAATTATATACATGTTCACTCTGTTTGGCGCTTGTTTCACTCTTCCCGTTTTTCAGCAATAAATGGCTTTGGCCGCTAGTTTTATGTTGGTAATTTAGTCTGTTTACAGTAGTGATGGGCACTATCAAATAATTTTAACTATCGTATATCGAATGATGATTTGATTGTTTTCAATCATTTTTATTTGACTACTTTTGTATAATTTTGTAGGCCTAGCTCTACTGCGCCCTTTATATATGATAATGTAAACATGTTATTAGGATTGTATATGCATTTGAAAGATAAAAAAGACTATGTTCTGCTTTACACTAGCCATAATTGTTTAGTATTTTATAATCCTTGTTTACACCGCTCCGACCCCTTCCTTTTTTTGTTCTCCTTACTCATCTACTGTATTGGTTATTGTAAAATCCTGGGTTATTTTCAGAATGAAGATTCCTCTCATATGGACTTTGTATTTCGGAGATTTTTGGAAGACTCAACCAGAATGTCCACTCTCTTACTGAACAATAAAGCCGTGGTGACTCTATCTGTATTATCTTCTACAAGGGATATCCTAATTGAGATGCTACCTCCAAACCTAAAATATGCTATCTTTAATAAGAACTGTTCCATTAGGTGTAAGATAAGCCAAAAAAAGAATAATGAAACCACTAATTCACAAAAAATAGATAATGAAACCACTAATCCACCAAAAACCAATGATGAAATTATTAATTCACTCTCTGGAACCAGCAAACCTGTAACAACAAAAGAATTTAAGTTTAGCAGGTTGGAGATTTTTTTTATGATACTATTGTCTAATAAAGTAATGTTTTTAAAAATCATATTACATCTGTTTGTTATTATAGTATTAGTTTTTTTTTCAGCATTTTAACACCTGTCTAGGCTATTAATGCATTTATATTGTCAAGATACGGATAAAGAAGGTAGAATTTAAAGGAAACATACCTACATTTGCATGAAGGTAAAGTGGAAAACCATTTATCAAAATAACACCCTCAGTATTCTTTCAGGATTCAAACCTCGACCTTCTCTTCAACAGCAAATCAGACCAGACAAATTTGACATTTTAGCCTGTGTGTCCACCTTTGTGGCTTATTACCACATTTTAATTGATATTTTTTTTAAACTAGCATGCTTAAAATGGCTAATCAGTAAAATTTAGAGAGAATAATAATATATTAAATATAAGTTTAGGAGTAACACCTACCTCATGTTTTCATGAACATGCAATTTTATTTTTGCTCAATATTAACATAACTTGTGCAGTATATAGGCTACTTTGCTACATAAAGCTATTTTTATTAATAATATTAACTTATTGTTGCAGTGGAATGCAAAAGATTTTCACAGAATGTGTGACCACACTTGAACTAAGTCTTCTGTTATATTCTCCATTATCTTCTCCACATTTACTTGATCACTCCGCCTTCACCTCTAATATTCTTATTCTTGGTTAGTATTTTGGTTTTATTTGTTTAGTAACATTTGGAAAACTAAACATAGGCCTACACTTATAATTAAGTATCACATTAATCTGCTGAACTGACTTATTGAAGCATCAGTTGACAAATAAAACTTATCACCATACAAGTTAATATACATTAAACTTCTAACCATTCCATTTGGTAAAAGGCAAGAATAGCACACATGTTAAAGCACAGGTAGTTCATTTTAATAGTAAATGTGTTCTTTCAACACATCACAAATTAATGCTTACAATACCTACTAAAAAAAACAGGTTTATTTAGAAAAATGATTGATGACTTGTGCCAAACTATCAGATCAACTGCGACCCTTCAAAACCGTTATTTGCTTGGTTGCCAGGTTCACGCATTGTCAAAAAATGGAAATTAAAAATAATTCCCAGATTGATACAGGGATAAGCCGCAAATCAGATAACCTTTGTATGAATAATTGACAGTTTACTGTATTTTATTCTAATGCCAGTGTCAAAATTGGTAGTTCTGATCTAGACCATATGATTTATAACGCTTCAAAGCAAAGAAACTCTTTGTAGGAAAGCTTAAGATTTATTTTCTCTTTAATACAAGCCCACACTTTGATGATCAATAAATTATATTGTCCATAAATTATATTAAGCTAATTTTTTTACCTTCCCCTTCCCTCCATTTTGTTTTGTCATTCACACTATCATGTAACCCTTTCCCCCCTATTTTAATAGTATTTTTAAATGAGAGCCTATATAATCCTTTTATTGAAAAGTGTATGTACATATTTTCCAAGCTCAACAAGCGTAGTTGACAAGTTTGCCGTTGTTTATTTAAACATGCGTGCATTCTGGCTTATTAACACAGAACTTTGCGCAATATGCTTAATTGTAATGTGACATCACGTATTATCTGACTCTCACAACTCCCATTCACTCTTGTTCACTTCGAGCACTACAACCCCTTCCAATCCCCCCATATGCTTACGTAGCTTATGGGCAACCCTTAAAGTCAATTTTGTATTTTCACATAATTATAAAGTTCCATAGTTTTCCAGGAAACAACAAACTAAATGATATTGGAAAAGTCTAAAAACACTCTATACATACATAGAACAGCAAAGTATATCTTAAGGCTTTCTAAGAAAGCTTCATGTTATAATTATATCAAATATTAAATTACATATATAATGTGTTATTTTTTTACTAACTTTTATTTTCTTAACAGGAAAAGCTGGCTCTGGCAAAAGTACACTGGCAAATGAAGTTTGCAAATTTCTCTCTAAATCCCCATACTTTGTTTATGTCCATCAAGTCCATTGTAAACATCTTAAAGGTATGTACTGTGCAGGGTTTCACTAAATTTCTGATCCTTATAAAGCATTTATATTGGTAGAATTTGGAAGTAGTACTATGTAGACCTTCTTCATATGTTTTAAAAATTCATGCGCGTGTAGCGCCAAAATAAAAAAATGGAATATTTATCAGGGCTGTCCAAAAGATCCAGGGACATTAACCATTTTTGGATCCCTCTTTCACACCATATAATTAAAACCAATTATATATTTTATTTTTGTTAACCTTATAGCAAAAACTGCACATATGAAAAAATTAGAAAAAGTTTTGTTCTATTACTAAGCTACAATAGTCTTACTGCTGCACCTTTAAAGAACCAGGGTCATAAAATCAATAAAAAGATAGATGTTTGGGAAATTTGGGTCCCCTGTTTCACACATACCTGGTGAAAACTTCCCCCTTTGCATACCCTCTTTACTCCCTATTTCTATTAAATCATCATATCTACATATCTCAGGCCTGTCCAACTGGCGGCCCTTGGCAGCATATTTTGTGACCCGCGACTCATTAAAAAGTTAAAAAAAAAAGTCATCCAAGAATTCCTTAAACCTGATCAAACTTAAATTGTGTTAAATTTATTATATGTATTATTTGTTGTACTATACTTAATATCAATTATTATGTAATAATAATATATATTAATAATATATTATAATATAATATATTAGTTACTAGTCTATAGACTTAATATATAACATTCATCTGTTTAATTTATCCGAAAATTGAAAATACTATACATTGTGCCCCACACAACTGTCTAGGAATATAAAATGAGGCCCTTAGCTAACTTCAAGTTGGACAGTCCTGACTTATCTAATCCAAAATAATTGATTATAAATTGTTGAATACATTTGAAATTTATGTATAAAGTTTGAAATTTTAATAACATGAAAAAACATGTAACACATTAATTACATTATCGGAAACATTCCTTGGTCATGGGACTAGCTATAAAGCTACAAATTAAAAGTTATAAAAAAGGGGTAGAGGGGATTCATAGGTTATTAAGAGTGTTTTTTTAGTACTTTGTCTTACTATCCGTTTAGGTTGTATGCATATATACTAATTATGCTAATGAGCTAGGGATGAGGCAAGTTGAATTTAGAGGAATTGTACCCACATTTGCATACATGGAGAGTGGAAAATCATTTTGGAAAATAAACCTCAGTACACCCAGCAAAGATTTGAAGCCCAACCTCCTTATTATTGGCAGTTTAGTCTTAAAACAAAAATGACTCCTTAGAATATGCGGCCACCAAAGCAGGTAACAAGAGTTCACAATAAGTGTTTAGCCAGGTGATAATTCTGTTAGTTGCATGTTTAACAAGTATAAAAACAAAAATTGAGAAAAAAATATTAATGGAATTGTCTTCAATTACAAATATGAAATTATTCTAGCAACTAGGAATGACCAAAAGGTTTTTGAAGCATATATAAATTGTAGGTTAATTTATACTTAACATTTTTACACAATTAAAGATTGTATATAAATATGTATGTACATTTAGTGCAAGTAATCTGTGAGGTCCACACTTATATTCACTTGCAGGTAAGAATGTAGAAACACTCATGAAGCTGTTTACACAGGCGTTGTCACAATGTGTCTATTATCAACCAGCCGTAATAGTGTTGGACGATCTGGACGCTCTTCTCCCTATTTGTGAAGGAGACGAGGTTTCGCAAGATGAACTCTACCACAGCAGGTATGGTATAAAAACAGTCACTCATGAAGCTATTGTCACAATGTGTCTATTATCAACCTGCTGTGGCAGTGTTGGACTATCTGAGATGAGTGGGGCTTCACAAGTGTGACTCTGCCGCAGCAGGTAAAACTGTAGACACATTTTTATTACTGTTTTTATGTGAGATATTATTTGTTGAAAACAAAAAAGAAATATGTTTATTTCAAGTATATGTCGCTGTTTTTCCTTCTGTGAATTTGGGGTTGAACTACATTATCTACTTTAACGCCAATAGGATTGGTCTAATTTATTTTGGATGCTAATGAGGGTTGGTGATGACATTTAATTTGTCTTTTTTTGAAATTTATTTTATTCACGTGAATAAGCAAACACACCAAAAATTCACAAGACAGGTTTTTACAACAAACTTTTACTAAGCAGCTTGGAAAACAGATTTAAAGTTCATTGTAGCACTTTTAAATAGATAACACATTAGCATAATTAAATCAAATTAACTTTTGTCTACAAACTGGATGCTTGGCCTTTTGAATATTAATAATAATGATCAATTTTGTTGCTTTAAATGTGAGCATACAATATTTAAATCATACATAATATTTTTCAGAAGCAGATATTATTGTTATTAATTGCCTTTGTAGCTTGAGAATACAAAAAAAAAGTCTCAACAGCACTCTTACAATTTTCTTCTTAACATTCCAATAACAAAAAAAGTTCCCTTAGTTGAATACATTTTTTATATTTTGGTTCTTTTAAGAATTGTACATCTAGTAAACCAACATAAATAGTTAAAAATATACACATATTCTAGCCATAATTTTAAAATTCATATTACTATACAAAATTTTTTAAGTAAATGTGTTACTATTATTAGTAAAAATATTCTGTTTATCAACTTTTTATAAATAATTTTAATTTTTTATTTAACAAAATCTAATGTTTTTGCTTAAAAAAATTAAGGTTTCTAGAAATAGGTCAATAAAGATATTAGATTATTTCTATGTGCATTTTATTAGTTTGCATCTAAAACAAACTAAAGACCCAACTGAAATAAAAAATAATCTTTTTCCTCTGTAGATTGGGAAGTCACTTAGTAGAACTTCTTGAAGCATACCAGTCACTCCACTACATTACAGTCATGGCAACAGCTATGTCTATTCACAAACTGCACTCTTCTATCATATCACCTCGTGGCCAACACATCTTCAAAACTATTTTGAACATTCCAGAGCTGGATAAGGTGAAGCACTAATAATATAATAATCTGCTTCAATGGTCACATTATCTAAGGCAGAGGTTTCTATCTTAAAAGTGCCATATGGCCACAATTGAATCCATAAATTTAAGGGCTAGTCACATCGTAAATGGCTAATTTTGGTTAAACTATGCAAAAATGCCATCAGGTGTTTAGCTGTGAATAAAATAAGAATTAATTTAAACATGTTTAATTACATACTAAATGAATTTTCTGACCAAAATATACTATCTTTGAAACGTTAATATAATATAACAGATGTAAAGATTAAATTAAACATGAACATTAGATGGAGCGTTCATGTATTTTCCCATGCAAGTCAAAACTGCTTGTTTCTTGGTTTAAAAGTAAAACATCACTAATTTTACCACAGCAACTTATTTTTCCAAGAAACTTTGCGGGCCGCAAAAAAAGGCATGCTGGAAACCCCTGATATAAGACACTATTTTAAATTATAAGAACTCTTGTTTGAAATAATTTAATAATGTTGAAACACTATTAATATTAATATACTTAATAAAGTAATACTTTCTAGCTGGATCGACTGGAAATATTGAGTAGTATAATCTCTCAAAAGTCGTTCAATAGTACATCTTCACTTGATTTGGACACTATGGTTAACAGAACTGAAGGCTATGTGATACAGGACTTGGTCGATATTGTGGATAAAGCAACATTTTATTCTTTGAGAAGATCAGGTAACTACCTAGCTTATTTATATTATTTAGTACAATTATTCAACTTATTGCTTGTTCAGACTATCTGTAGCTCACACTTTTTTAAGGACCTGGAATGAAGAAGGTGATAAGGCATTACAAGAGCATTTACATGGAGATTAGATAGGGCATTGTATAAAACAACACACCAGTGCCAGATTCCAACCACATCCTGGGAGTTTAGTAGGTTAGGTAAATAAGCTGACTTTGAACTAACCTAGCCAATCATTTGTACTTGAGCTTACTAATAATTAATAATAATAATAATAAAACTTGAAAATTTATGAACAGAAGAGGGGTCACTTAATATATGATGGAAAAACTAATCGGTGAAACACTTATCTTTTTAAAAGTTGTGAAAACCAACAAAATCATTATATGTGCTTGAAAAATTTCTAAATTAATCATTTATACTTTCTGATGGGAAGATCGAGGTTTGAATCCTGGTCAGATCTATTTAGGGTGGTGTTTTCTAAAGAGTTACCCACTCTACTTCCACGCAAGTGCTGGTAGATTACCTCTAATATGTTTCCTTCCTCATTCCTACCCCAGTAGATTAATTACAGGTAGTAAGATGCAGTAATAATAAAACAATAATTTATAGATTAAGAGTTTTAATTAATTGTGTTCATCATATCTAGAATATAATAGTGCTGTATAATAGCAAAAAGGGAGATAGATTATTTTGGTGTCCTTAACACTAATCACCCAATTAGGAAGTTAATATACAAATAATATTGGTACTGCTTCTACGGCTGCAAAATGTAAGCTACAGAAATTATTTAGATGAAACTCTTAATTTCAGGGTGACCGACCAATCTAGGGGTAAGGTGTCAGACTTCTGTACTGGGGGCTCGAGATTCAATCCTTGGTCTAGGCACAGATTTATCTGATTGCCGAACTTTTCCTTCACCCCTGATAAGACGTGTATTAATCACAACTTGTGAATGTGTGGAATGCCAGGCCTCCACTGTGATTCGGATTCCATGTTAAACTGTAGGTCCTCCATTTCATCTCACAATCACCCTACCATTACACATTGATGTAAGTGTGTACAACCCAAACAGGTATTAAGACGCGGTGATGATGATGATGATGATAATGATGATGATGATGATGATGATGATGACAACGACAATAACAACAACAACAACAACAAACAATCTTTATTTCGCTTCCCATCTGAAGTGTAGCTATTTACATGATGCTGACCTTGAAACTATTCAATAAAGCCAAATCCTCTTATCAGAGAAAAAAAGTTAGAGCAGTATTTTCTTGGGAAGATGTACATATAAGTTTTTTGCACTAATGTGTATTTGGTACAGTCTTGGTCTTAGCTATAGCTAATATTCATAGGAAGAGCCATTTAGAAAATACAAACATATTTTTTCCGGCAAAAATTGATAACATATTTTTGTTTTATTGGTGTATTTTTATAGGTATTGATAATATATAATAAAAATGATATCTGCAGATCACATGATTTGATGTTTGAATACTTAAAAAGTAGATCTTGTAACTTTTCTAGTTGTTATCTAAGGTTCTTCTTATGAAAATTAGACTATATATTTGTTTCAAACCAGCCCTAGAAAGAGCTCCCTTTTCTATACCTTCTTTATCTCCATATCATACCCTCCTACACTCAACACCCAATTTGCTCTTTCTCCCTCCCCACCTCACCTTTCCGTGTTCTAATCACACATTTCACAAACAACGTTCAGACAAGTGGGGAGGAGAGTAAACCATGATTCATCCAACAGTAGAAACACTATAGAGCAAAGGAAAATAGCACTATACAACAAGCTTGAAATTGCCGAGCCATTGCATGAATCTTCCGAGCTTGCTTGAGTTTCAAAGCTTAACCCCGGTACAAACATTCGAGTACTCACAGTTCCCTAGTAATAATATATTTATGTATTCGCTTGTGTACAGCATGATTTGGAAGACTACACCTCAGCAAGCTGTTGTGTTTTCTGTTTCAATAGTTAAAAGGGAACATCCACTTCTCCTAGACCAAGATTTTGAAGAAGCAATAGATAATTTTGTGCCACTCTCTTTACAAGGCGTACAATTTTTCCATGACTCTTCAAGGTCATGGGATGATGTGGGTGGACTGAAGGATGTAAAGCAGATCCTTGTTGAGGTCCTGCAGTGGCCATCACAGGTGAGCATTTGCTTTACACTTTGATACATAATTAGGGTGTGTGTGAATTGTTAAAAATTTGTGTTAGAATCATTTCTTGGTAGTATTTCAAATGTGGCTCAAACGTATTTCCATAGCTCGAAAAATACGTGTAGTTGGAATTTTTGATTTCATCTCAAAAGTTTTAAGTTTAACTTGATTCAATTTTAAGCTATAATTTCATTTTGAGCACATTTCCTTACTATTTTCTTTTGTCTGACTGAAAAATATTTAACTTTGACAATTATATTTAATTTAGTTTAACATCTTAATTTATCCATACATCTATACATTTTTTTACAAGAAAGATTCATTCTTAAAAAAGGTATATATCAATTATATTTCAATGTATAAGCCATGGTTGATAAGAGATTAGTTTGTCATTGGTATGCATCATCAATCGTGGTGACTTATTGAAATATTTTTAATCAATAGATATAGAAATAGGAGGAGCATGTTAGTTGTCACGAGGAGAAACAAGATTAGGAATGAAATTACCAGGGAAATAGTAGGGGTACAGGGAGTACATGAGATAGTAGAGAAAGCAAGACTGAGATGGTATGGTCATATAATGAGGATGGGAAAAAAAAAGAGGATGCCAAAGAAAATGTTGGAAATGAAGTATTTAGGAAAAAGACCGCAAGGGAATCCAAGAGACGGGAGGAGCAGGTAACAGAAAATGTTCAAGTAAGAGGAGAAAAATGGAAGAAATTAAAGGAAGAAAATTGAGGAAAATAGAGAAAATAATTCCTAGAGAATGGTTATATTTGCTTTTATATCCACGCTTGGATGTGGGTGTTTGTTTCAAAATAAAAATAAAAACTGGTGATATATTTAGATTTCCTAACTAATTTATATACGAGGACTAATATCTAGGGGTTAAACCAATATGACTGCACCTGCTCATTGTGGATTCAATTGTGGCTCTCGAGCACTTTTAAGTTGGAAACCCTTGACTTAGACAGTTTAAATTTCTATTAATATCAACACACAGGTGGCAAATCGTAATTACAGCACTGTCATTATGGGCGAGACCACAATTCAATTACTTTTAATCAGTTGAAAAATGACACCTAGACTTGGGAATTGAACCCGGGACCTTTGGCTTAGCGCACCAATGCTCTACCACTGAGCTTTCAAGGATTTGTGCCATGCTCAGGGTCATTATTCACCGATTGTTTAAAGCTGAGTCTGTAATGGACATTTTAAAATCGTCAGTTACATATGAACGATCAACATAGAGCGTTGGTGCACTAAACCAAAAGTATAAAGTTCAATTTCTTTGTCCAGGTGTCATTTTTCAACTAATTTAAAATGATACATTTTTATTATATTGTGTACTCCATGAAGGTTTAACATTCATTCTCATTCCCGCTCAAATCCTGTGTGTTCACAGTATCCAGATGTGTATGCACAGTGTCCGTTGAGGCACCAGTCAGGTGTGTTGTTGTATGGAGCTCCTGGTACTGGCAAGACTTTACTGGCCGGAGTGGTGGCCCATGAATGTGGACTCAAGTTCATCAGCGTCAAGGTATTCTGTCTTGCTAATAATAATTTTTGTGTGATGACACACTTTTGAACACATCTCTGCTTGAATAACATCATCTTATTTAAAAACTTGCAAGAATTAAGAAAAACTGCACAAAACCGATTTCGTATATCAGAAACCTTTACTCATATAAATTATGTCATATTGAATTAAATTCTCAAAGTGAAATTTTAAATTGGCATTTTTTTAACCATCCTCCCTCCCCAAGAAGTTGCAATGATAATATAATCACCAATCCTTTTGCTATTGGAATAATCATTCATTGTATTCTAAATTTTTAGTATTTTTTTATTCATTCGCCAAACTCATTGTTAATTTAAAATCAGTGGGTATCCAGGAGCATGAAGCTTTTATGTTAATTAGTAAGATTACATTCTAACTGTTTTAGAGGCTAATAACCTCATTATATTAAAATAATAGAAAATATTTCAGTATGTTAATATATTTTTGCAGGGACCAGAACTGCTGTCAAAATACATTGGCGCCAGTGAAGAAGCTGTTCGAAATATATTTCAAAAGTTAGTACAAAATTCAAATTTCACAATATTGCTATATAAATACACTGACCTGCGAAATAAAACTTTTTTCTGCTATCTCATATGTGAAAGGTGATTTTAACTAATTCTGACACGCTAAATTTAATGCTGAAGTGCATTTACCTCTATCATGGTTTTTATACAAATCACAAAAATAATGCTAAAAAGGTAGATTTGTAGTGTAATAAAGAGCGTTATGAAATTAAAAAATTAAAAACTACATAAACTATTTATTTTTACTATATTAAACTGAGTACCTACATACCTTTAAAAATTATCAGTTTCTGAAGATAATAATTTTTTTCTTTGCTTGGAAGGAGGGCTTCCTTGATTTATGTTTATACCCTTGTTGCATATCTTCTATTTTCAAGTACTAAACTTAGTCCAATAGCATTGCTACGTTCCACCATCCCTGGTATCTTATCTCCATCTCCTTTATTTCCTGATGAAATCTTTCACCCTGTTCTTCACTCAGTGTTCCCAAACTATCAGGAAAGTAGTCAAGGTGAAAGTGCAAAAAGTACTTTATATTTCTGTATTTTTACTATGGATAAAAATTAGTCATTGCCCATCCAAAGTTAAATCAAAAAACCTTATTTTTGGTTTGTTAAAATGCCTGAAATAATCAACAAATTTAAAAGTTGAATCAAAGTTTAAAGACAAGCTAAATCTTGAATTGAATTTTTTTTTTACCTTACCTTTTATAAAAAAAAATCTTTTGAGAGAATTTTTGTTATTTCCATAGTTTTTATGAAGTCCCTATTTTGGTCCATTTTTTTTACCTGAAAGTCAGGGCTGTGGAATCTGAGTCGGAAGCAATTTTGGGTGGAGTCGGCGTCGGTAAAAATTTACATACTCCACCTTCAGAAGAAAAAAAAATATAAGTTATAATAATTTTTTCATGGTAACTATATCATTTTAACTCTACCCCTTTTTTTTATTCATTTGGACCAATATTTTAAATTTGAATTGGAAAATTTATTCAAATGTAAATTCACAATCTTAAAGAAGTTTTCCTGTGAAGTATTCTGTATTGGAGAATTTTACTGCAGTAAATTTTTTATTGTTAATTAATAGATTTAACAATTTCTGAAGTAGTCGGACAGTAGAGAAATAGAGGAGTTGGAAGTTGGACGGTAGAAAAATATAAAACTCAAGAGCTAAGAGTCAAAGGCTTGGTGTACCTACCCCTACAGCCCTGCTGAAAGTACCCAAATGTGCCTAAAATAGACCTGAATATGAAGTATGAGCCCTGTCCATGTTTTAATTCCATATGTCAAAATTGTCATATAATGGACTTGGTAGATGGCTCTTTTTTTATTGCAATGTAATTTGCTTGTCTATGCAAGTACTTTAAATTGCTCTACAAAAGTTAACAGCAGCATGAGTCCTGTTGGTAATTTCTTCATCATGAAACCTGTTTTTGATATTCCACTACCAAGATATTAAAAAATTTTGACAGTACCTAGGCTAATTTTATGATTTTCTTTGTTGGTTTTAGAGCTCAAAGTGCTAAACCTTGTGTCCTATTTTTCGACGAGTTTGACAGTCTTGCACCGAGGTAAGTTAAAAAAAAAATTTCCTTGATATCATATTAAGACCATTTATAATCGACAATATTCGAACATCAGATATTTCTTTTGGTTCATCAAGATTGTACAGTATTACCAGTAATATGTATAGTGTACCCTGAACGGTATCAAGCTTACCTTGACACATTACACTATGGTGCAGCTTACAAAATAAGACTGCATCTATGTGTAAATCTTTGAATTAAAATGTAAAATGTTAATGTGATTAACTAAGATAATAATATTAAGGCATTACTTGAACATTCGCTTTAGCATAATGGCAGTTCTTTTGAAAAACAGGCAAGAAAGCCTATTTTTGACGCTATCACTATGAAATGTTAACTAGTTTGAGTTTTTATGAAACAGTATTCAGATTGTCTCTTATAACAATTTTCAGTGATTCCATTGTGCTTTAACACATGTACATGTGTAACACATCCAACACTCTAAAATTTAATATTACCTAATGGTTCTTAGCTTACATACACATTTATGTTCAAGTTTATAGTTAATCAACCATAACCTGACTAATGCTAGCATTGTTTTAGTTGAAATAAACATATATACCAAACCAATTTTCTCCAAATAGTTTTAGTTATTCAAAGCTCCAATTTAGCTAAGCTTATTTATTTAATGAAATACATACACTCAACCATGCGAGGAAATTAACTTTGAAGAGAATATAGCCATTTACTGGGTTCATACGTCAATTAAATTAGACGTAGGTGAAAACGGTACATGGACATGGGACTTGAACTCAATACCTCTGGCTGGGTGTGTCAATGCTTTACCAGCTATCCAGAAATAGTCCCAAGCTCAAGCTCCACAACTTAAGGCAGATTCTTATGATGGAGGTGTGTATTCATTAGCCACTGGCAACACAGGGTTGGGATTTACACTGCCTCTCATACCATATTTAATTTTACATGGTTGGCGATATTCACAATAGGTGGAAATTAGTTTTTATATAGATTTAGCCATGTGCTGGGATTATACTCCATAGTTCATTTAAATTAATTATATCCTCTACAGTTAAATATATGCTTTATGATTAATATATTTAATTTGATTGAAGTATACGTATTACTTGTTTAATAAATATTTCAACCACATTTTAATATTATAGAAATTATATACTGGTAAATCAATGGTAGTACACACCTACTAACTTTTATATTAAAAATAAACAACAAAATTTGTGTTGCAGATCACATTTTAATTTTTTTTATAAACATAAATAATCTAGTTTGAAATTGCCAAAATAAAAATTGAAAAAAAATTGGCTAATATATATGATGTAGGATAGTATTACTTTATATTATAAAAATTTGAAAAAAACAAAATAATATTTTATATTTGGAAAAATCTCATTAGTTTTCACTTACTGATTTGTCACCTCTGGAGATAGTCTTCGAAGTGTTCAACATTGGTTGTAACTGGCATTGGTGGCCTCGTGGTCTAACGCGCTACTCTCATGTTTGACTAGACTGGCGAAAACGTGATCGGGGTTCGATCCCTGTTGGGTGCACTGAGGGTGGTTTTTTACTAAATGGTTTCAACTCTCCCTCCGGGCAAATGCAGGTGAATTTCCTCTAAATTAAGCTTCCCTAATCCCTAACCCACTAGTGTAATTAGTGTATAAGCATATAACCCGAACAGATAGACATGGTGCTAAAAGAAACCATTGGTTGTAATGTCTGGTCAGGCGTGGACATGACAGCACAGGGGTGACGGACAGAGTAGTGAACCAGCTGTTGACCCAGTTGGATGGAGTGGAGTCTTTACAAGGGGTGTGGGTGATAGCAGCCACAAGCAGGCCAGATCTACTGGATCCTGCCCTACTTAGACCCGGCAGGTTGGACAGGGCAGTGCTTTGTCCTCTTCCTGATGAGGTAACAACTTGGCTCTAGAAATTGAATGTCTGGCATGTTTATTAAGTTAGAGATGGTTTGAATAAATTTTTTTCTCAAATCTAAATCATCTCTGAATCATGAATCAAAATCTTCATTTTGCCTTTGAATCTCGAATTTGAATCTTCACTTAAATCCCGTTCTCTTAAATCTGAATATTCATTTTACTTACAAATCTAGAATATGAATTTGAATCTTAGAAAACATTGAGTCCTGAGGAGAACACTATAATACAAGTTTGAATCTTCGAATATCTAAAAATATACAATTTAAGTTAAAGTAAGAATATTTAAAATTGATTTACAAAAAAGGTTGTTTGGTGACATTGACAAATGATATTTGGTTTGTCATGTCTATTACATCATAAACAACAAATAGATAACTCTTTTTAGTAAATTAATACAACCTTATACTCTTTTGTAATTTTATCACTCTCCCAACTAAAAAAAAGTCTCTATAATTACTTTTACTTGTTGATAAAATTGGTGTAATACCATAGGATTCGAATACTTGAATGTCCCATCTTTAAGATGAAGATGTAGAAGATGCAAGAAAAGGCCAGTGTTTTTGCAGTTATTATAGCAATATATTTTTTTGGCCAAAATCAATCAAATATTGCTCCAGTAGAAACATAGAATTTAATTTTCTTCACGTGGTAATATCAATACTAGGCCCCAAGTTGAATGTTTGTCATGATCATAGTGGCATTAGACGAGAAACTTTTAAAATGAAGAGAAAAAGTGGTCATTCATTCCAAGACATCCTTGACAGATATTCAAGAACTGTTGATATCACCATGTGAAGAAAATTAAACTCTATGTTTCTACTGGAGCAATCTTTTATTTATTTTAACCAAAAATGATTTGAAATAAAATTTCAAAACACATATCCTTTTTCCACCTTCCCTGCATAACCACCTTAATAATAGGTCTAAAACAACCCACTTAAAAAATTTTAGATTTTTTTTCTGAATCCTCAAATCTTTAATGTCTTTAAAGATTAAAAGATTCAACTAACCCATTCCTGACATTAATATTAAATAATCTTATGTATGATTATCTTAGATATACACAAAAATAAATAATTGTAAGAAAATATTCAGGTTAGTTAAACCTCTTAGAGCATTAACCTATATCTTATGATTGAGTATATGTCTGCATCATACATTGTTCTAGGAGGACCGCCTATCTATTCTACAATCTCTAAGCCGACGTTTAACTCTAGATGCTGACGTTGATCTAAAACAGTTGGCAGTAAGTACTAAAGGCTTCACAGGAGCGGATTTGCAAGCCATACTTTACACGGCACAGCTCATGACCTACGATAGCAAACTCAGCACCACAGGTTATTGTCATATAAATAATATATTTATGTTCTTAGAATAATGTGCTTTATTAATTTTACTCTTTCAGTTCTTGGTTTATATACTGCTTCGTTGACCACATGGTCTAGGGCGTAACTCTTGGGTTAGACTAGACTGCTGATGACAGGGAGATTAGGGTTTGAATCACAGTCAGATGTACTGAGGTTTTTTCCCTCCATCTACACAAATGCGGGTACATTTCCTTTAAACCCAACCTTTATCATCCCTAATTCACTAGTGTAATTAGTGTATATGGGTATGTCCTGAACAAGTAGTAAGATACAAAAAAAAACCATCAGTTCAGGTTGGCTTTCTTCCCAATCCTTAACATTACATTATTTTACAGTGTTTTCATGCTGTTTTAATATACTGGTAAGTTACTAAGCAATCATTCGTTTTTATAAATTGTCATTAAATACTTTAAAACCATCTTTAATCTCATAAAAATACACCTGCTGTAGTGGTAAGGCGTCACACTTGCAATAGACTGAGCTTCCAATGGCAGCATTTGAATATCAATCGAGTGTACTGAAACTGTTCTTTCCTAATATTTTACCCATTCTTCCTCCATGCAAATGTAGGTAGATTTCTTATAAATTCTGCCTTATTCATTCTTAATTTTGTGTACCTAAATGTGTGGATAGCCTGGATGGGTAGTAAGACGCTGTGAACAAAATAAAAACCTACTGTGTTACATTAAATTTGATTGTTTTAGTGTAAATTTAAATATATAATCCAAGACAAATATACTCCTAAACAATCGTCAATCAAATGGCTGAATAATAATAATAATAATATTTAGCACCGCGTCTTACTATCCGTTCGGGTTATACGCTTAAGTACTAATTACGCTAATGAATTAGGAATTGGGAGGGTTGAATTTAGAGGAAGTGAACCCACCTTTGCGTGGAGGGAGAGTGGAAAACCATTTAGGAAACAAACCCCCCCCTAGTCCACCCGACCAAGATTCGAACCTCGATCTCCCCGTCCTCGGCGGTCGAGCTCAACACGACTATCGCGTTAGCCAACTACGCCACCGAGGCGGGTAATGGCTGAAAAGCTTAATCATGTCGTGTGTGTTTATTACAGGTGAGGGCCTGAAATATAATTTACCCGATCTACTGCCGTTGAGTGAAGAACAAGCGAGTGGTTCAGACACAGCAGTACAGGTAAGATGTTTACATGCCAAACATGTTTAAATAGCAAATAAAATATTCTACTCGCTAGAAGCTTTTGATCCCAGAATACTGATGGTTGTAACATATTTTAATACTTTGAAAGTTAAGAAGATTTCACACCCATTTCAATACTAATTTCTTTTGAACACCTTATATATTTGATTAAATTAAAAAATGTGTATTGAACAAGATTATGAATCCTGAACCTTTGCCTGACACCCTTGTTTAACCAACCAACCAACTAATTTTCATGGGAACGACTTTTCGTATAACTATAATGAATAGTAAGATGCAGGAACAAACCAAAAATCAACTATTTGAATAAAGAAAAATATGGCGCCAAACACCTGTATTTAATAAACACTTAAAGGTGGATAGACCTACACACATACCAAAAAAATGTAAGCCTTAAAGCTCACATTCAGAACATAAGCCAAAACATCCCCTAATCTAGGTAAACCCCTTTCAGCTGGTGCAAAATTCCCCGCTTTCTCTTTTACTATGAGTCAATAACTCTAAGCTGTATTTGACATTCCTGGGATTCTTGTGTTTAATTGAGATTGTTAAGTTAGATTTGAAGCGAGTAGAAACTTGAAAAAATTAACAATATACTGTATAAACTTTGAACTATCCATATATTTCCTTCTAAAATTCGAATTAAATGTTGTTTTTTACTATTGATTTAAATAAGAATTTCATGGGGAATAATGATGGGTTCGAATTATCCGATTATTCAAACTAACCCACTTCAAATTAGTCAGATCCTACTGTATTTATTCCTTCCAATGCAACGCTCTCCAACTTGCAGTGTCTCACCAGGAATGTGTATTTTACAACCATACAAAGTGAATACAAAATTTATCTTCTCAAGCTGACAACTGTGTTTTGAAAAAATGTATAAGTATTTATTCATTTATAAAATATCAATAGTATTTAAAAATATACTTATTCTACATGAATACCCTAGGATGAATCAAGAATGGTTAAAAAAACCTAAAAATTACTAAAAAAACACCTAAAAATGCATACAAATGATTTGAAAATATTGCAAACCAAGAAAATATACAGTTCTACAACAAGGGGATCATGAGCAGAGTGTATATACTTATGTGGAAAAAAAAGTTGGCATGTCATCAAAATCCGGGCTCTCGGCATAATATTGCAAACAGCACATTTATAAGCATTCCACAAAATGTATATTTTGACAACCATTCATTATGAAATTAATGCTCTGTAATATTTACGACAATCTACTTTCATTACATTTCTGATTGAATTTCTGTTGTTGATTTGTGTACATATATTGACTAGGTTTCTAGCTTCTAATCAAATTTTTTTTTTTTTAATTTTCATGGAAAAGTAAATTTCCAAACGTGATAAAAGTAGTCTTATGTAGGTCCATGGTTTTATTTGTATAACTCACTAAGATTGGTTTCTTTATTTTCGCATGATGAGAGTCAGCGTTTTGAGTTAAGGAATAAAAGGTTTCATGGTAACATTTTTTCTTGCCATGTCGTAGTAATTGCAAGTTTGTTTGAGTTTCTTTTGAGTGTTTGAAATGTAGATTTATTTGTATTGACTTTGTGGGCCATTCAAATCTGTAATTTCTTACAAACCCTTTCTTAATGTAGAATCACTATTTGCTTCCTTCTAATTGAAACTGTAGGGGGTTCTTATATTAAATAGATTCAATCTAAGAAATACACTTATACATATTGTATAGATAAAATGATAAAAGTTTACAAAACTCAAATAACCATTTTCTTCAGGATTTTAATTGTAGGTTATATTATATAAGCTACTATGCATACATCTAAGAAGTTCAAAATTGAGGGCTTTGATAGATAACAAAACTATATTTGGTTTTTTGGTTCATAAAACTGTAAGTTTGACATTTTTAGACATCTGGCGCCCAAATACTTGACTTGTCTTCATTGCTAATACCAAAACCATTTTATAGCTTACAGCAATCTCAGCCACTAATTTATACATCCCTACACATTAAAGCAAAAAATACCAGCTTAGCTCAAAGATACATTTTTGAGAGTTTCTAAATATGTTAAACTCATCAATTAATTTTTCAATTATAACATATTATAAAATTAAAATAATTAATTGAACATTTTGTTGCTCTTTAAATATAATATAAACTCATCATCATTAACCACAACCGTTTCTAGTCTATGGCTGGGTCAGTTTAGGCCTCCATCTTCCGCTATTATTTCACCATTCTTCTCCTCTCACTTGCACACTTTGTTATCTGTCACTCCCTCTTTTTCTTGGCCTTTCCTGCACTCTGTTTACTACGTAATTAATTTTCATCATTCTCTTTGGTATTCTCTCCATTTCCATCCTCATTACATGCCCATAACATCACAGTCTTGGTTTATCTGCTATCTCATGTACTCCCTGTACCTTCACTCTTGCCCAAATAGCATCATTCCTAATCCTGTTTCTTCTTGTGACAGTTAACATGCTCCTCATAAACTTAATTCCCATGGCCTCCATATTCCTAGTCTCTCTTACATTCAATGTCCATGTCTCTGCTGCATTTGTGACAATGGGTACAACGTACGTCCTATATGGCACTCCCTTACAAACTAACGTTTAGTAGTAGTACCAATACAGTAGGACCCTGCAGCATTCTTTATTACTGTGTTCCGCTAATACAGCAGTTTTCAATTATATCCATCAGCGCTTATCTCGCTCTACTAGTGTTCTTCGGTTTGACGCACACGGTAGATGGCTTTGGCCGCCGTTTAGTGTTGGTAATTCATTCTGTTTACAGTAGTGATGGGCACTATTGAATTATTTTAACTATTGATTATCGAATAATGGAAACTATCGAATGATCATTAGATTGTTTTTATTTGATTGTTTTCATTTGTTTTCATTTGGCTGAATTACCTATTGTCTATCTTGTATGATAGTGTAAACATTTTATTAAAATTTGATATGCATTTGAAAGTTAAAAAAGGTTGTTTCACTCTACAGCAAGGCTCTGGAACCTTACTATACTATGAGTATGAGTAATATGATAAAACTTTGATAAGTAAGAATCAAATCATCCAATACATAATTTATGTACGTTTATGAATCTAGAATGTACCATTTTTCCCAGAAAGTATGCTGCTCTTTTCCTAACTTTGATCTTGGTGTCATTCTCACAATAACCCAGATTGCCAGTAATGGAGAGGTTTAGTTTCAAATCCTGGTCAAGTGTAGTGAGGGTGATTTTTTATTTTTTATTATTAAATAGCTTCTCACTTTCCTTCCACACAAATGGATGTACATTAGCCCGGGCACTGGACAGGTAGTAAGATGCAGTTCAGAAACATAATAATAACATTTAATTTTTAAGATGCTGATATGCAAAAACTCACAAAAATTTAGAAAAAAAAACACTCTCAGTACACCTAACTGGGATTCAAACCCCTGTATCCCTGTCCCCGGCATTCCAGTTTATTACGAGTGTGATGCTTTGGACCACCTATGCAGTTTTTCTCTTTTTTTAATTTATGTTGGTGTGTATTTCTCGTCCTTTCAGGATTTACTTGTTGAGTATAGTTCTAAGTTTATAATTTATACCTTGAGGTTTGGCGAACTACTAGTTGATCAGCCAGGGTTCTATCCCAGCCAACTACACTGAATATATTTTCACACTATTGGGTGTATCCTCTCATCAGTTAAAACAGATTATAATTCCTTAAATTCATCATCATCCTGTTTACTTAAGCTTATTGCTTATAATTTTCTACTGATATTAAACTTTGCAGCTTATTTTATAGCTATATAATGACTAGCTAAACCATGCATCTGTATTTATAAAAACAATTACCTTTGGTGTTAGTCCCCTCTTGCATGCAGCTAGCACTGCTTGTCTTGCTAGAGTATGAGGGTTGGATCACAATATCTCACCCTCAGCTCCCTCCCCTCCCCCCTTACTCCCTCTCTAAACACTCCCTCTATTAACCAGCGACTTGACTTCTTCACTGTAATTAAAACCAGTCTTAATTGAACGAGGAAATATAACCGAGACCAATAACGCTGCGGCAGAATACTGTTACCGCTTTTAAAATTGTAATTAAATTGCTATTTTTTTTTAATTTTATTTTTTTACTATTGCTTCCCCATTCCTTCCCTGGGTGGGTTTCTTAGTAAGGTCCTGGAAATGAACGGAAGAAAACTTGGCTGTGATAGAATCTTAGCAGTAGTTGGGTTTCTTACATTAAACTTGGCTATGTATTCAAGTTCTTAGTTATGGTACATGATGATGTAGCTTGAATTAATATCTCTATTCTATTGAGTTTGGAGTGGTAACAAATCGGTAATTAACAATTTTGGAAGTTACTTACAAATTATTCTTCAATCATATAATAAATATATTTTAAAATAGAACTAGTACAGTGATGTTATCAGTGCACAATTGATATGTGCACATTCTTAAAACTTCTATTGATTTAACATATTATTTGCAGGGATGGGACCCTCGAATCCTTCGAATCCCTGAAATCCTTAGGAATATTCAAGACTCGATAATTCTAGATTCAAATATTTTTTATAGCTCTAATATTATTATATACCGGTATATTTAATTTCTTAAGTGAAGTTTGTTTTAAAGCTCTGACACTATAGTTCTAGGATGAACTTAACCACCAGGCCCCAGACCAGTAATTTAACACTTAACTTACTGTATGTTAAAATGAATGGATTATAAGAAAGAATATTAACATTTAGTTGTTTTTTCTATTCTCTTATACTTTTATTTTCTATTACGGTCATAATTTTTTCCAAGATTTAAATTCGGATTTGAGATTCGATATTTGAAAGTAAAGTAGAGGCTTAGATTCAATATTTGGATTCGTAAAACAGTGGATTCAATCCAACTCTAGCTATTTTAGTAATAATTTTAGTTACAAATTCATAGTAACTTACATTTACTATTGATAAAAATAAAAATAAATAATGTGTATTTGATGGTAAAATTAATTTTTTAATATAGTTGTATACAATAATTGTAAAATTACCCACACAGGTAGGAATGTAGACTAAATGTTAAGCCTCATCTAGTAGGGTTTGCTGGTAACAAGGGGGTCTCAACTGAGTGTGCTGAGGGTGTTTTTTCCTGCATGGCTTTCCACTCGCTCGCCTCATAAGTGTTGTTACATTTCTTATTACAGTAGGGCCCCCCATACTTGAGGGGAATACGCTCCCAAGTTCTACCGCAGTTATGTGAAACTGCGGATAGTACCAAACTATTATATAATATGATATTCATGTAACATACATAGATACGGTAAAGTTTAATTGATAAATTGTTCACAGTAAGACATTACCAACATTAAATAAAGTAATAGTGTCTACTCTACACTACAGTGTACTTACTATTCTCCATTCTTCTTATTGTGACGATCACTGATGATGATGATTATGAGTCAAGTAATGTACATAGTACTGCTGTAAGTATGGCCAGTTCTCACTTGGCGTGTTGTTTGAAACTTATAAACTTTTTTTTTCTTTAATTAAAAGTAAATAAAATTGGGCAGCGGTAAACCACTGATACTGAATCAGCGGATACTGGGGTCCTGCTATAATTCTTTCTTCCTTTTACCTTATCAATTAGTATAGTTAAATGTTTACTGTTTGAACACTTAGTATGTCATGATGGGAATTGCTTTTTTATGATTTTTTTTTTATTATTTGCTGTGAGCCTAGGAAGACAAACTACAAGGCTAGGAGACTGTACCTGTAGTTTGATCCCATTTGGTGACAGATAAATTAAAAGGTGGTTTGTCATATCATAGATACTAAAAATCTTGGTACTGGCATTAGTTGTTTATTATTAAGAATACTTCTGTTCTAGGTTAAGTTAGTTCTTAATTTGTGTCTTACCCTCTCCATGGCTTAATTCATTACTCTTATGTTTAGTTGGATTGCCGATAAGAGAGTGATTGGGGTTTGAATCCTGATTGGGTGTACTGAGGGTGGTTTTCCACTCCCCCTCCACATCAATGTGGGTACATTTCATCTAACATTATAACTTCCTCTTCCTTATCTTATAAGCGTAATTAATGCATGCATGTAACTATAATAGGTACTAAGACGCAGTGAAAAAAACTTGTGTTTTAATTTTATTCTTTTATTTACCACCACATACTACTACCCGTTCGGGTTTTAGCCTTAAGTACAAATTACACTAATGGGTTATGAATTGGGAAGGTTGAATATAGATGAAGTGAACCTGCATTTGCATGAAAGGAATGTGGAATAGTATTTAGGAAAAACCACCCCAAGTTCACCCGAGCGAGATTTGAACTTCTATCTACTTGTCCTTGGCATTCTAGCTCAACACAAAACTATCGCGTTAGCTAACTACGACACTGACGCGGGTTTGTGTCTTGATACATCTGTGAATTAAAAAGGGCATGTTTTGATGACATTGTCATTTATTTTATTATTATGAATTATCCATGTTCATCAAAACTGATAATTTTTCATTTTAAAATTACAAAGGTCTAGAAAACATAAAATTATTAAAAAAGCCATCTTGTTGAATAAATTACTAGCTAGATATTCACTTACCTGTGTGCTAGGTAATATGTGTAGGGATATCGAGACTAAAACAAATATAAAATGAATCTCACAGTAAATGTTGTATCATGTTGAATGCATTATTTATAGTTTTACATTCAACTAACTTTAGTTTAAAAAATTCCTCAGACATAAGTGTCTCCTTATTTTATTTATATTTAGTAAATAACAGTTCATAACCTAGGTGGATTCAGAAACTTATTTGATTAAATGAAGTTAACATGTTGTTAATTTAATAATTAGTGGCAGACCTAAGTGGTCTTGGGTTAAAGTGTTTGCCTCAGGACCCAATGTTCATGGGCTCAAACCCAGCCGGGGTCAACAGATTTTTCTTAACCAATAAAAATCTATAGCATAACTTTCTTTGGAGAGAACGTAAAGCTGTTGGTCCTTTTTCGACTGTGGCATATAAAAGAACCCTGGAAGGTGTGTGAAAATACCTTTCCTGGCAAAATTGGTAAGCCCTTTTGCTCTCGTTCATAGAAATTCTCGTGTATTGATATAAACAGTTGGCTCTAAATGTGCACTTTAAATACCTTAAATAAATAAAATAATTACTAGCAATGTATTATTTATGTGCTCTTTACACACAACCAAAACAATATACATTTATATAAAACTCAGTTTTAAAATAATAAACTATGATTGTGATTTTTTGCCAATGCAAAGGAAATTGCTTGATCTACAAAGCTGGTGAAGATTTTTGTATTTAATCACTTTACCATCAACAATAAATATAACTTTACTTCTTCCCATGGGATAATTGATGGCTGAAATACCAGCCAAATATATCCTCCAAAACATCAACTCATTGTTATCGCGATGGCAAACAGTTTATTATCAAAATGAGATCCTCCTATAAATGAGCCGGGTTGATGAGCAATCGGTAACGGCAGTCACAATGGTTCACTTGATCACAGTTCAAATGAGGCGCTATGTCACTAGAGCAAAAGACAAAACTTTAATGTCAAGAGGCTCGGAGATGGTGGGGAGAATGTGAGCTTTCACTGAAGGAACTAAGATAATAATATCCCCAACTGTGCCGTGAGACTTGGCCAAGTTTTCAGGAGTCCCGCTTTATTAATGTGAGGGGGTGAGAGGGAGGTTATCTTGAAGGTGGCTCTTAGAATGGAAGCCTCGATAGTTAACGACGTAATTATGGCTGTGGAGTATGATCAGTGATTAGATCAACCGACACCTTGGTGCTTTGCCGGGTGTCGTTAAAACAAGCCTCTTGGCGTCCCGTCGTTAATGAAGAGTGTACCTTATCAAATTGTTCTCGTGTGCTGCGAATGAAAGCAGAGGGATTATTGAAGGTGTTTGACAATGGTTAGAAAAATAAGGTACTTTTTCAATAAAACAGAATAACAGTTTTTTTTCTTTGTATTTTCTTAAATTCCTTAAAATGGCTAATGCATTTTCTACATGCCTTCTGAAAGAAAAATCAATTTGGCTTTAACTACAATCAAGAGCAAGTTTATAAAATTTATTTTTACAGTTAAAAAACCACTTTGCATTCAGGCTGGATGTATCATTATTTGGTAAGTTTTAGACATTTCTTGCCCATGTTTGATAAAATAAAAAAATTATAAACTCTAGTTGAATGAGATTTTATTTTTCTACTTTTCTACTACTGAGGTGAAGTATTCACTATAATAGAGGACAAATTTGTGTATTCAACCCATCCACACTTTTTAATTACTTTGTTAATAGAAATAACATCTGTACCGATTAACCTGTCTACTAAATGTTAAGCTCATCAAGAATGGTTGTCCGGTGACGGGGAACTTGAGGTTCAAACCTAGGCTGGGTACACTGAGGTGATTTTCTCATAAGTGATTTCCTGCTCTTCCTACACGCAAATGTGGGAACATTTTCACTAAATTCTTCCTTCTCCATTCCTATCCCATAAGTGTTATTAAATATTTTAAATTGTATAGCCAGGATGGGCAGTAAGATGCTTAGCACTTAAAAATAGAAAACCGCTGTTTGCCTTGTAAATATGTTATATCCTTAAAGCTTTTATTATTTCCATTCATGAGCCTTGTCGATGAAATTCATTTATCAGCTTGTAAAAGACTTAAGTCTCCTTTATTCATAATGTTGACACTTAAAAAACAAATTATTACTTACTAGGGGCATTTATAAATCTACACACACATACTCAAAAGCAATTTTAGAATGTGATAAATATTTAGGCATTAAAAAGAACTTCACTGCTAGCATAAGGAACTTTTTTGATTAAATTTTAGAAAATTGAATTAGGAATGTGGATTCATTCATAGACTCTATTATCATTACTAATCAACTTGTTAAGATCTAAAATAAATATGGTAACATGAGGTTTAACGGTTTATAACAGTTTTATTCTTCAAAGTCATCAAACTGATTAATGACACCTATTTTTACTCTAATTATTTCATACACTATCAACTAATATATTTGTTCTGAAAAATGATGGCTTGTGAATAAAACTGACGATTTCCGCACGTCCATCATAGACTCTGCCTTAAAATATGAGTGAAGAATGACCCTGGACACGAGACGACTCCTGGATAGCTCAGTGGTAGAGCATTGGCGTACTAAGCCAAAGGTCCCGGGTTCAATTCCATTGTCCAGGTGTCATTTTTCAATTTTCAGAATATGATATCAAGATGGTGAATTCCTCTCTAAAATTAATAACAGCCTCGGCTATTTAATTCTTTATCACATTTTCTGTGTATTTTCTTAGAAATAATATATGATTTGAACAGCGGCGACTCCTCTTTGAATGCACAAGGGCAAGTGCACCACTCATAATTTCACACAAAATAGTATTCCATTTAATTTTAATTAAATAGCACTTTATAAAGAATCAACATATTTATTTAGATTGAATTGGTTAAAATTGGCTATGCTCTTGTGCTCTTTACTATACAACTTGTGAGCTTGACTGCTAGTGCAGCCCTTCTGCCTATACTAAGGTGTAAGTGCGTGCAACCATCTGAGCATGCGCATTGGAAAAAAAGAGAGATTGTTGACCTACCTAGCAAGTTTTAAAGCATCTCTTTAGCATGTGGCTTGGTGCACAACTCGATAGTGAACATAGATATTTGTTTTGGAATCATGAGTTTGACTAAAGCGTTGCTATAAAGTTTTATTAATTTTTAAATTGCAATTATTCTTTCTTAGTTCTCACAAAATTGATAATTTATAAACATGAGTTTATATAAATAGCTGTTTTTTATTTCATAATCATTGTTAACGTAATTTTCTTTATAACAATATGAATTCTGCGCAAAACATTCGGCAAAAACAAATTAGTTTGTGTACTCAAGAAGAAAAGTTAGAAACTAAAACAACTTGGTAGACCTACACCAAATATTATTCTAGAAAAAATGACAAAAACTAAAAATCCTGAATGTACTATAAAGTTCAACATAGGATTATTATTAGCATCGCGTCTTACCAACCATTCGTGTTTGTTATACGCACTTATGCTAATGTGTAATGGTAGGGTGATTGTGAGATGAAATGGATGATCTACAGTTTAACGTGGAATCCGAACCATGGTGGAGACCTGGAATTCAACACATTAACAAGTTGTGATTGATACACGTCTTGTCAGAGGTGAAGGAAGAGTTTGGCAATCAGATAAATCTGTGCCGGGACCGAGGATTGAACCCCGGACCCCCAGCAACAGAAGTCTGACACCTTACCCCTAGACCGCCAAGTCACCTTCAACATAGAAACTTTAAAAAAAAAACATGATTGGCAATTTGGTTGTAATGTGAAAAATACATTGTTCTGCTTTCGGTGTCTACTCTTTGGTGGGGACTTATCTTGGACGAATTCAAGCATGACTGATTTAAATAATTTAAGTGAGCAAATAAGAAGCATTAAAACTCATTAAACATGAACAGTTTTTTAGATTTGGCTGTACAGTTTTCCGTTTATTAATTTTATACTTGCTTTATTTTAAAGTGGTTAGTTATTGTACCTTAACTATAGCAAAGTATATTATAATATGTAATAATGTAAAATGTTAGCCTAAGTAAAAGATAAGATTAAATAGGTAGGGCCTATATAAAAGTGTCTACACCATAGTTCAGAATATTTGGATTTGCGCACCACCTATTTTTTTGGTCACGAGCCGCCACTGGATTTGAAGAGGGAAAAACTTAGGTTTTGAATTGTGTACACATAAAGCACTGTAAATAAAGTAAAGCAAAATTCTGTCATCTCATTTTGTATAAAAAAGTTCTTCGACCAACCTTTTAACTTTCAGAGTTTCCAAACCAAATAATAATATACATATTGTTTTTTGACATTTTTAATTTTTATTTTAATTAAAATATATATACAGTGTAATGAGGGAGACTGGTTAGAACCAGCTCAGGATATGGATAAGTGGCTTACTTTTGTAAGTGGAGCAATGAACTTTCGAGTTTCTATCTACCTCTCCTATACCTTCTTCCAAATATAATACAATTACCTCATAAAACGAAAAGAGGTTTTCCTTATTAAGATAATGCCATGGTAAATGGTAGATAAACTATATTTCTAAAAATTTACAATAAAAATAAATTTTAAAGGCTGTTAGCCAATGTAATAAGATACTAAAATAACCTAATCATAATACTCTTTAATCACACCAAAACTTTGATTAAACATTATGAAAAATGCCTTTTTATTTAGTAACCGCTCCAATGGCTGAGTGATTACGTCTAGTTAGGTTTACATGCTCACATTTTCAGAAAGATCACAGATGCATTTAGAAGTTGTACATTAAATACTCCCAAATATTTTAATTATAATTACATGGAACTTGTTTTAAACTGTAATTACTTGAAATAAACTCTATTTAAGTGAAATGTTTATTAAAATAGCTTATTATGTTTAGGGTGAAGAGATTGGTCCTATTATTACACAGGCCTTGGTGCAAACAGCATTAAAAGACACTCGACCCTCGCTCTCGCCCAGTGAGAAGTACAAATACCAAAAAATGTAAGTTCGTCATCACTCAGACATTGTTTCATCCTCATGATCGAGATATCAGGTGATATAACTAGACCTCTAATGCATTGTTCCACAAACTTTTTAAGTTCATGGTACACTTAACATGCCTATATTTTTCCAACACACCGTTTTGTTTTGGGTACGCGCCAGGGTAGCAGAATATTAATTACCTACCCAGTACAGCATTTGTACAATAAATTAAAATTAGGATAATATAGATTAATCTTTTCTTGAAGTAACTTCAAATGTTCCAAGATTCGAGGTTGAAGATCTTTTTCTGTGCCAGTTTATTTAACATTTGGAAACATTTAGTTTTAACCAATAGTAAGTACGAGTAAGTAAGAAACGCGGATGACACACAGCTGCTCTCATACCATCTTAATTTGTGTTCTTATTTAAGAGCGATGCTTGGCTCTGAGCTGTGGTCATACAGTACTCCTAATGCTCAAGTTTAATAAAATCATCATATTTAAAATATACTTTTTGCGGGGAGTGGAAAA
Source organism: Timema genevievae (assembly GCA_902155825.1). Lineage (NCBI taxonomy): Eukaryota > Metazoa > Arthropoda > Insecta > Phasmatodea > Timematidae > Timema > Timema genevievae. The sequence continues at coordinate 55,021 of CABFWO010004617.1, forward strand.
GAGAGGAGAATAACGGAATTTACTTTCAAACTACAAGTTACCATTGTTACAAACAATATTACTAATACCAGGGTTGTATCAAGGAAGGGTGTTTTGGGGGATCAACCTACTTATTCCACTACCCTGTAATTTATATTATTAATAATGCATTTTTTAGGGGTATGCGACTACTTGGAAACTTGAGTTTGAGTTGAATTTTAGTATCTGCTCAAACTCAACTCAAAGATTTTTACAAAACTCAAAATATTTGAGTACTCAGAATTTTCTATCTTTCTCTCAAAAACTACTAGTTTAATTTATTTTGATAAATTTAAAATATAATTTCTTAGCAAATAGTCCCTCGATATATTTTTTTTATCTGTTTCGAAAAAATTGTACATTTATATTAAATTTATTTAAAAATTCGAATTTGTGTGATCATAAATTTTTTCACAAAAAAATGTAACTCCAAAAAGATATATTTGTACTTATTTATGGTTTATGTATGAATCTATTACACAAATTTAACTTGAAATATTTCTTATAAAAATATTGCTTTATGTTACTCAAACAAAAAAAAAAAAA